>JARQOD010009163.1:0-32558 GCA_033576555.1 Oophaga sylvatica | reverse complement strand
TTCGGGGTAACCTCTAGCGCGAAATTTGTCGTGCATTTCTTCAATGCGTGCATCTTTAGTGGCTGCATTGGAGACGATTCTCTGGACTCATTTGAGTTGGGATTTGGGAATTGAATCTTTCATTTTTGTTGGATGGAAGCTTTTGTAGAATAGCAAACTATTGCGATCTGTGGGTTTGGAATATATGTCGGAAGAAAGCTTGTTGTTGCTTTCTCTGATAATGCTTACATCCAAGAAATTTATGTTTTCCTTGTCAAAGGTCATTGTGAAATCCAATCCTGGCCAGGAGGTGCACAGGAAGGAAAAGAAATCATTAAGGGTACTCAGGGAACCACTCCAGATGCAGAAGACGTCATCGATATATCTCTTCCACACGATGGCATGTGTGCGGAAGAGATGGTTGTTATAGATTTTGCTATCTTCATAGTGGGCGACGTAGCAATTAGCATATGGAGGTGCTGCGTTCGAGCCCATTGCGGTCCCCTTGGTCTGTAAATAAAAGTTATCCCCAAAAAGAAAAAAAATTTTGGTCAACAGGATTGTCAGTAATTCGCAACACATGTCAATCTGATCTGGATTGAAGGTAGAAGACTCCAGAAGTCTACATACTGAGCGTATACCATCCTGATGTGGTATAGAGGTATACAAGTCTTTAATGTCAAAAGTAACTAGAAGGGCCTCCTCGGGAATTTGATCAAGATTATGTATCATATTGAGAAAATCTCCTGTGTCTAGGAGGAAGGAGGGAGATTGTTTAATAAGCGGTGTCAATATTTTCTCCAAATACTTGGCTATTGGTGAAAAGATAGACTCCGTGGAGGCCACTATAGGTCTCCCAGGAGGATTGGTCAGATTTTTATGTACTTTTGGTAGTACGTAGAAAACTGGAGTAATAGGAAATTTCTTTTGGAGGTATTCACCAGTCTTATTGTCAATAGTACCGTTTGAGATGTATTTGGTTAAGGTAGTCTGAATAATAGAATTAATTTCGTTAGTCGGATCGTGATCTAATTTTTGGTAAATGGAAGTATCATTCAGTTGGCGGTTGACTTCGCTCAAGTACATGGATTTATCTAAAACAACTATGGCACCCCCTTTGTCAGCTGGTTTAACTATAATATTTTTATCCTCCTGTAGATTACGTAATGCCTGTTGGTCGAGGGATGTCATATTGGAGGGAAAAAATAACTTTTTCTTATTCAGATCTTCTTTGAGATCACAGAATGTATTATGGATGAAGTAGATGAAGGTCTCTACTGCATGAGAACCATAAGGGGGTCTAAACGTACTCTTGTTACGTAGTCCCAGTTGGTGGGCTGACAGGGACATGGAGGGGGTGTCTGTGTTAGTTTTTTCAACATTAGAGAAATATAATTTTAATCTTAGCGATCTATAGAATCGTTGTAAATCCATGTCGAGTTTGAAAGTGTTATAGCGATAGCTGGGACAAAAGGATAGACCCTTTTGCAGAAGTTGATGTTCTGCTATGCCCAAGTTTTTGGATGAGATGTTAATGACCAGAGGGTTGTTACCTGGGAGCGGGTCACGCGGTTGAATTCTCTGTGAGTGTCTCTTTCCTCGACGGGTCCTCTTCTTCTTGTGGCCCGTCTCCTTTGTCCTAAAAAAAGGTTGGGCTGAAAGGGTCTTTCTCGATCCGATCCTGAAGTGGAAGCATCTGTGGAAGATCTGTAGTAGGAGCGTGAGAAGTTCCCAGACGTAGGTAATACTTGCCATTTATAGACCCTTTGGTGTTCGTAATCTTCTGTATCACGGGCGAATTTGTTCCTCTTTCTTGTCTCAGTCTCCCGGCGATGTAGGTTGATGGTATCGTTGATCTTTGTTTTGAGGTTGGCGAATTCCTCTGGTGTGGCGGAGGCAGTAAGTTGATTCTCGATATTGGCGATCTCTTCTTTGCTTTTGATGATGGCTCGGTGGAGATGTTCCAATGTTAGGGTTATGAGATCAAAAGAACATTTGGTAATAATTTGTTCAAATTTGATGCAAAAATCTTGTGAATCATGGAATAGAGTAGGACGTAGAGGAACGCGTAACCCTCTCGGTATCCTCTGAACTTTGAGGTAATCCGTGAGGGTAGCGCAGTGAAGTTCAAAGTTGGTGCATCTCCTGAGTTCCCTTTCTAAATCCCGGCCCCTTGTTTCTTTGGGGGGGACACGTAAAAAATCGCTAGAAAGAGTGGATCGTGCTATAATATTGGATGTTTCATCCGCATTATATGAAAAAGTCAGAGATGATGACATTGCCCAGAAGCAGTGTGCTCAAAGAAAGGGGTAATATGTGGAAATTAGTCGTTGGCACAACTGCTAAAGAGAAAAAGACTGTGGTGCCAGAGTAGGATCCCAATCCGTGCAATGATGCAATATAATCTCGGCACACACCAGTGATATGTGATGATGATTTTAATCAAAAACTAGGAGTACATACAACAAACGTTTCGGTCAGTTATGACCTTCTTCGGTGTACTATAACATAATGAAACAAATGAATAAGTAAAAATTATATGCAAAACAATTTAGTAGAACATAGGGCATATAAAGAAAGTATATACAAATGTGGATTATGAAAATTACATAATATGAGAATAATGTGGAAACATATAATGCTCAGAAACTTCCAATATAGTATACATATGAAGATATACAGAAAAATATATAAAAATATACAGAGGAATGGATCGTCCCTCAGAACAAAGATTTACATCAGGTAAAACATATGGTCATACATACCAAGATATGTACTAGAAGTCAGGTGCAAGGAGGCAGAGATAATACCTGGTGGAAATGTGATGAGAAAAGTGAGGGGTGCACTGACTATCTTAGTCTAGGAGAAAGGCCACTGTGTAGAAATGAATATTACTTACCCCAAGACACAGAACTGTGTGATGGGTAAAAGAACTGGGGAGGCCAAGAAAATGGCTATAGAAATGCCGTGGGAATAGCCATAAGGAAGCATATTACAGGTTAGGACGGCCATACAGATAGGTGCTGGGAATGGTTGTGCTTACCGTTATGGTGCAGGCAGGATGAAGTGGCTTGGACGCGGTATACCACCGCTTGTCAGAGAGCACTGTGAAGCAGCCGGTAGTGGCATATAAAGCCTGGTAAGCATATGGTCCGGACCGGAAGTTCGGTACCGGAAGTGAGGCGGCGTGCGTTCCAGACATGCCGCAAATGCGTTCCAAACACAGGAAGCAGTATGGAGGGTGAATGAAAAGTGCCTGAATATGCAGTGTAGCGTCATACAGTGTTAGTAAACGGTCTAGTAGTGCAGATAGCAATGTATATAGACAGAGATGATAAGATATAATATTTCAGTCAAGGAGTGAGACTGGTAGTAGTACTGCTCCCAAGTTCTGTGCCCAAAAAGGAGGTTTTAAATTCATTGTGGCAGATTCTGTGAACAAGAAATAGATGGTCAGTACACGGTAAATAGAGCAAATATATCACATTGAAAATAACTTAAATAAACGATACAATATCATATTCTCTATTTAACCCTTTCGGGTGCAGTGTGTCTAATTGATGAATCCAATAGGCTTCTCTTTTTTTAAGGAGACTAATGCGATCGCCCCCTCGGCGCGGTACATGTACATGTTCAATTACTTGGTATTGGAGTTGCGCTATGTTATGACCAGATGATATGAAATGATTAGGAATGGGAAGAAGAAGATTTTTACATCTAATCGTCGACTTATGTTTGGATATACGGTTTTTTATAGCTTGTGTGGTCTCACCCACGTATAACAGGCCACATGGGCATTTGATTAGATAGACAACAAAACTAGAATTACACGTAAAGTAATCTTTTATCTCGTATCTTTTGCCCTTGTGTGGATGATGGAACACGTTGCCTTTAATGATGTTGTTACATTGTAAACATTGAAGACATGGAAATGTCCCGTGCTTGGGATTAGAGAGAAAGCGTTGTCTAGTAGGGGGGTGAGAAGTACCAATGTCGGCTCTGATTAGATGATCTCTTAGGTTTCGCGGTCGACGGAAGCAAGGGAGGAATGGTCTATTGAATTCTTTAATAGTTGGGTGTGCGGTACTTAATAGGTGCCAATGACGGCGTATACTGGTGTGAAGTCGATAGGCTATGGATGGTAGTCATGTACGAAAGGAATCCTGTCGCTCGTATCCGCTTTGGGCGAAGTGGAGCTCTCTGGAGGTCAAGTGTATATTCGGGGTAACCTCTAGCGCGAAATTTGTCGCGCATTTCTACTAAATTGTTTTGCATATAATTTTTACTTATTCATTTGTTTCATTATGTTATAGTACACCGAAGAAGGTCATAACTGACCGAAATGTTTGTTGTATGTACTCCTAGTTTTTGATTAAAATCATCATCACATATCACTGGTGTGTGCCGAGATTATATTGCCTAAAAGCACAGCCATGAATAAAGAATGGTACCAGAATGTCCTCCAAGAGCAACTTCTCCCAACCTCCAAGAGCAGTTTGGCGATCAACAATGCCTTATCCAGCATGATGGAGCACCTTGCCATAAAGCAAAGGTGATAACTAAATGGCTCAGGGAACAAAAGATAGAGATTTGGGTCCATGGCCTGGAAACTCCCCAGATCTTAATCCCATTGAGAACTTGTGGTCAATCATCAAGAGACGGGTGGACAAACAAAAACCTAAAGATTCTGACAAAATAAAAGCATTGATTGTGCAAGAATGGACTGCTATCAGTCAGGATTTGGTCCAGTAGTTGATTGAGAGCATGCCAGGGAGAATTGCAGAGGTCCTGAAGAAGAAGGGTCAACACTGCAAATATTGACTTGCTGCATTAACTCATTCTAACTGTCAATATAAGCTTTTGTTACTCATATGTTTGCAATTATATTTCTGTCTGTGATTAAAACATCTGTCAAAACACACATAAAAACCAGAGGGCAGCAGATCATGTGAAAATATAATATTTGTGTCATTCTCAAAACTTTTGGCCATGACTGTACATGCGTGGGTTATATTAATAACAAATATGTTCTATTATTTTCTTTAACCTTGCACCCTGCATGTATTATGTTCTCCTCAATTCTCTAAGTAAAGAACTGATGTATATAAGGAACCAGTGGTGTACCGCCAATGGCAGCATGAGCTGGGGTGCCGGTGCCAGTGCCAGCACAAGGCCTCACCTTGCCCGCCATAGCACGTTCAACTGTATAAGCAGGCGCGATGATGTCACTACATGGTGCTGGCTGCACTGAGATGTATGGCATTACAGAACGCTCGCTGCGCAGACCAGAGAACAATTGCAAACTTGCCCGTCACTTGAGTCCTCTTTGCACTGCACGGTCCTCGAGAATGCAAGATGCTATCCTGCTGACTACACTAACTGTAGCATGGTGCAGGGCGGTAGCCATGAGCGAGACACTCGACTTCTCCTGACACGCCCCAGCATGCTTTATGAAAGAGTAGGTACTGACTGGGTGTTGGTGCTGGTGCGAGAAGGGCCGGCTCCAGGTTTTTATGGGCCCCGGGCGAAAGAACCTCAGTGGGCCCCTTTAACACAGACCACGATTCATGATGCACAGATACGGCAGAGAAATATGGGTATAGTACTATGCCAAACACTTATTTTCTTCCATTACATGACTGATATCTATAGTAAATTGTACAATAGCTCAAAAACCGCCAAATCCTCACAGCGCACAGTACAGACTGGACAGTACAGTCCTCCATACAATATTATGGGCACCACAGTCTCCCCCTCATCACCCATATAATACCCCATGCAGGATGTCACCCCCCATATAATGCTCCATACAGCATACTGGACCCAAAATAATGCTCCATACAGAATACTGGACCCAAAATAATGCTCCATACAGGATACTGGTCCCCATATAATGCTCCATACAAAATATGGAGCTCTCCTCTGCGCTGTACTGCGTTCTGCACTGTTACGGCTCAGGAAAGGGCGCTGTGGAAAGACTTCCCATTATCATCATGATTGTCTCCCCATCATCATCATTGCCTCCTTATCATCATCATTGCCTCCCCATCATCATCATGGCCTCCCCATTATCATCAATGCCTGCCCATCATCATCATCTCCTCCCCATCATCATCTTCTCCCCATCATCAATGCCTGCCCATTATCATCAATGCCTGCCCATTATCATCTTCTCCCCATCATCATCAATGCCTCTGTAAGGTTCTGTATATCTGTTTCTGAAACTCAGTTTGTTCGTCGGCCATTTTGCTTTCTGTTTTGCTGCAGCTATCTTGCCCTCAGTTAAAATGAGTTTTCCAGCTTGCATGTTCCCGCCCTGATTCTCTCCGTTTGCTTCTTAAACAGCCACACCTGAGCAATCAGTGCTTCAGAATCTGGCCTGCAGTGAACCTGTGTTCTGACTCCTGAAGCCTTGGACTTTGTACTCCAGCCATTTCTACTGAGAAACTCTGGAGCTCTTGTGGACTCTGAACTCTGCTCTTGAAAGCCTCACGGTTGCATGGACTTGCGGTAACATAGAAGAAGATCTGAATCTGTTGTGGAGAGTTATTGATGAACTTAGATTACTTTGGCCTGCTGTGTCTCCTGCTTCTGTGTTTGCAACCTGTGTGTTTATTTTTGCCAATTTGTATGAAGCAATACAAGACTTTCTTTTTCAACCTGTGTCTCAAGTATTTTCATCGCACCCAAGCACAAGACGCTATATGAACTGTATCACATACATTACAAGATTCTGAAGCCAAACGTTAGTGTCTGCTGGGTCTGGAAAGGCTTGTCTGCTGTACTGTGGATATCGGATGTCCGGTTGTACTTTCTGTGATAACAGTGGTTGTGACTTCTCACAACCATTCCAGGTGAGCAATTCCCTTAAGTTTTTTTTTCTGCAGAGTTATCACAGGTAAACACTATTGTTTTTTTTTTTTTCTTTCTCTTCTCTTTTGTCTGCTGAAACTCTGGATATCAGATGTCTGGTTGAAAGCTTTCTGTGATGATAGTGGTTGTGACTTCTCACAACCATTCCAGGTGAGCAGTTCCCTTAAAGTTTTTTCTTTCTTCAGTGTTGCCACAGGTGAACACTATTGTTTTTTTTTTCTCTCCTCTTCTTCCAGTATCCTGTCTTAAAAGATCTGGAAAATGGAGGCCCGCATAAAGGAACTTTGTGGAGTGACTGATAATATCCTTGCAGATTTGCAGAATATAAAGACCCGTCTTACAAATCTTCAGGACCTAAATAATCACAATTTGCAAGTGGTTGGACAGACTACTCAGGATTTGCGAGCCAGGATTGAGGTTCTGGAGGGGCAAGTCCAGGCTCCTGCCATGGCCCCGAGTTCTGGGATTCCCAAGTTGCCCCCTTTTCGTTTTGGTGGTGAACGTGAAAAATTCAGGGGATTTGTTAATCAATGTAATTTTTTTTTTTCTGCACATGCTTCACAATTTCCTACTGAACGATCTAAGGTGCTTACTATAATTATGTTGCTTACCAACAAGGCTTTGATATGGGCAAACCCTCTGATTGAGACTGAGGATAATTGTTTGAATCACTTTGATGACTTTATTTCAGCCATGGGGCAGGTGTTTGATGACCCCAATCGAGGTGCAACAGCTGAAGCAGCCATGTTAGCTTTGCGCCAAGGTAAGCACTCAGTAGCTGAATATGCCTTGGATTTCAGGAGATGGGCCCTTGATACCACCTGGGACAATTCCGCCAAAAAATCTATTTTTCGAAAGGGGTTATCCCCACTAATTAAGGATGAACTTGCTCGTGCCGACCCTCCCACTGCGTTAGGTGACTTTATTAACTACTGCATCCGTATTGATACTCGTTTAACTGAACGCAGGCAAGAGAGATGGTTCGAAAGCAATCGTACTAACCTTTTCCTACCTTCCTCTCCAGCTAAGGAACCTTTGAATAGGATTACACGGGAACCTGAACCTGAACCCATGCAGGTAGACTCTTTACTACGACGGGTTAGTGATGCACGCAAGGAACATCGTTTTAAGGAGAATCTATGTTTTTACTGTGGTAAGTCAGGGCACTTTATTATTAACTGTCCCAGCCGTTCTCGCAAGACTACTGCAGCACTCATTCATTGTGAGTGTTGCGAGAGGGGATCTGTCAGGTCCGAGCCTCAGGCTCCAGAGATAGCTGCCGCAACAGATCTTGATTTCTCGGACTTAAACTCCGTTACCTCTGAGGACGTTGACTGTGTAAATGCTGCCATCTTTCAGGTTTCCTCAGCGGTGTCCCAGCTGAGTTGTAAGAAAAACAATTCTCACTGTTTTCTTTCCATCAAACTCTGGGTTGACTCAGCCTGGGTGTCTAGCTCTGCCATGATCGACTCAGGTGCAAGTGGAAATTTTATGGATGTCTCCTTTGCTCTAAAACAGGGAATACGTTCAGTGAAGAAGGCTGCTCCCGT
Source organism: Oophaga sylvatica (assembly GCA_033576555.1). Lineage (NCBI taxonomy): Eukaryota > Metazoa > Chordata > Amphibia > Anura > Dendrobatidae > Oophaga > Oophaga sylvatica. Next base: position 24,156 of record JARQOD010009163.1, on the reverse strand, counting down.
ACAGATGGAAACTGTGGATGGCTCCCTGCTGACCTCTGGACCAGTGGATCAGGAAACAGAGCCTTTAAAGGTTCTTATGGGTAAAGATCATCAAGAGAAACTGTCCTTTATGCTTATCTCTTCTCCTCACTTTCCCATTATTCTAGGGCTACCATGGCTGCAGGCTCAGAATCCTACCATTAACTGGGAGACCAAGGAATTACACTTCCCAGAGAAACAGATGAGTCAAAAAATTTCAGCTTGCTCTGTTCCTAAAGGAACCATGTCAGTCCCTGAATTACCAGCTGTATACCAGGACTATGTGGATTTATGTGACAAGAAGAACGCTGACCAGCTTCCTCCTCACCGTCCATATGATTGTCCAATTGAATTATTGCCTGGAGCAGAAATACCTTTTGGTAAGATCTACCCCCTGGCGGGCCCGAGCTGAAGGCTTTAAAAGAGTACATAGACGAAAATCTAGCTAAGGGCTTCATACGCCCCTCTTCATCTCCTGCAGGGGCACCCATATTCTTTGTAAAGAAGAAAGATGGATCTCTGAGACCATGCGTAGACTATAGGGAACTTAATAAGGTTACTATTAGAAACCGTTATCCATTGCCTTTAATCCCTGAGTTATTGGAGAGAGTGCGACATGCTAAAATTTTTTCTAAACTAGATCTTCGTGGGGCCTATAACTTAGTCCGTATTAGACCTGGGGATGAATGGAAGACTGCATTCAGGTCACGCTATGGACACTTTGAATATCTGGTTATGCCTTTTGGTCTGAGTACTGCCCCAGCCACTTTCCAACACTTGGTGAATGACATCTTCAGGGATCTCCTAGATACATTCGTGGTAATTTATTTGGATGATATTTTAATTTTTTCTAACTCCACAGAGGAACATCATGGACATGTGAGAATGGTCTTGGAGCGTCTAAGACAAAATCATCTTTACATCAAGCTTGAAAAGTGTGAATTCCATAAGACCGAAATTCAATTTCTGGGGTATGTACTGTCTACACAAGGAATTAGTATGGATGGAAGTAAAACCCAAGCCATCAATGATTGGCCAAGTCCTAGAAATGTGAAGGAGGTACAGCGCTTCATCGGGTTTGCAAACTTCTATAGACGTTTCATTAGAAATTTCTCTGAGGTAGTGTCACCTATCACCCAACTTACCCGGAAAGAGTCTAAGTTCTCCTGGACTCCCCAAGCCCAGGAAGCATTTTCCCGTCTAAAAGATAAATTTACCACTGCACCTATTCTAGTACATCCCAACCCAGAGCTTGCCTTCATAATAGAGGTGGATGCTTCAGACTGTGCCGTAGGAGCTATACTCTCTCAGAGAACAGGTGAGAAGAATGTCTTGCATCCCTGTGCCTTCTTTTCCCAGCAGTTGTCTTCGGCTGAGAAGAACTACGATGTGGGCAATAGAGAGTTGTTGGCCATTATTGCCGCCTTCAAAGAATGGAGACACCTTCTGCAAGGAACTGCACAGCAAATAGTCGTTCTGACAGATCATCGTAATCTTGAGTTTATCAGGTCGGCTAAGTGCCTGACTCCTCGCCAGGCTCGCTGGAATCTTTTCTTAAACCAATTTAATTTTATTATTTCTTATAGACCAGGATCGCGCAATGGAAAGGCTGATGCACTCTCTAGGATTTACTCAGCAGAGACACGTCCAATTACTCCTCCTAAGACTATTCTTCCTGACTCTAGATTCTTAGGAGTGATTCATCATCAAGACCTAATTAAAGACATCAAGGAAGCATACCATGCGGATTCTTTTTTGGCTCAACCCCCAAGGGACGTAAGTCTTGTCTTTAAGAATGGTGTGTGGATTCTGGGACAACGTCTGTATATACCTGAAACAGTCAGATTGAGAGTATTGCAACTCATTCATGATTCCAAAATAGCCGGGCATAGAGGAATTCTAAAGACACAGGAATTTCTTTCTCGTTTCTTTGGTGGCCCACTTGTAGGAAGGATGTTTTGGATTATGTCACTTCGTGTGAGGTTTGTGCAAGATGCAAAACACCTCGCTCTTCACCAACGGGTCTGTTACAGCCTCTTCCCACCCCGTCCCGCCCGTGGGGATCCATTTCTATGGACTTCATTGTCGAATTACCAACCTCTCAAGGGAAGAACACTATTCTAGTGGTGGTTGATCGTTTAACAAAGGCAGCTCATTTTATCCCTTGTGTCGGCTTACCCACTGCAAAACAGACATCAGATTTGATGATTAAAGATGTGTTTCGTTTACATGGAGTACCGGATGAGGTTATTTCGGATCGAGGGGTGCAATTCACTTCTAGGTTTTGGCAAAATTTCTGTGCAGCATTGGACATTAAAGTAAATCTTTCTTCTGCTTTTCATCCCCAGACTAATGGACAAACCGAACGAACCAATCAAACCCTGGAGCAGTATCTCCGCTGTTTTATCTGCCACCTACAGGATGATTGGGTGGATCTACTTCCATTGGCTGAGTTCTCTTAACACAAACTCTCAGAGTGCCTCCACTAAACAGTCTCCTTTTTTCTCTAATTTAGGTTATCATCCTAATATTCTACCACGATTTCCCATAGAGACGCCTTTGCCAGCAGTGGCTGAAAGAGTCACGACTTTACAGAAGAATATGGATCTTCTAAAGGAGAATCTGGAATCGGCTCAGGAAAGGTACAAGAAGGCAGCAGATAAATTTCGTAAACCTGCACCAGTTTTTAAGGTAGGAGACCTGGTCTGGCTGTCAACCAGAAATCTTAAGTTAAGGATTCCATCATCTAAGTTGGGACATAAGTACATTGGACCCTATAAAATCAGTAAGATTATAAGTGCCGTTGCTTGTCGTCTTCAATTGCCCAGAACTATGAGAATCCACCCTGTCTTTCATGTATCCCTACTAAAGGCTGCAACACCCAATACGTTTCCTGGACGTTCTTCTCCTTGCCCTGACCCAGTGCTAGTCGATGGTCAGGAAGAATTTGTGGTGGAAAGGATTTTAGATTCCAGGTTGTATAGAAATCAGTTACAATATCTGATCAAATGGCAGGGCTACCCAGTGGAGGACAACTCATGGGAGCCAGTCAATAACGTTAATGCTCCTCGCTTGCTCCGTCAGTTTCATCAGAGGTACCCACACAAGCCTGGTCTAAGGTCATCCGGAGGTTGCCCCTAAGGGGGAGTAATGTAAGGTTCTGTATATCTGTTTCTGAAACTCAGTTTGTTCGTCGGCCATTTTGCTTTCTGTTTTGCTGCAGCTATCTTGCCCTCAGTTAAAATGAGTTTTCCAGCTTGCATGTTCCCGCCCTGATTCTCTCCGTTTGCTTCTTAAACAGCCACACCTGAGCAATCAGTGCTTCAGAATCTGGCCTGCAGTGAACCTGTGTTCTGACTCCTGAAGCCTTGGACTTTGTACTCCAGCCATTTCTACTGAGAAACTCTGGAGCTCTTGTGGACTCTGAACTCTGCTCTTGAAAGCCTCACGGTTGCATGGACTTGCGGTAACATAGAAGAAGATCTGAATCTGTTGTGGAGAGTTATTGATGAACTTAGATTACTTTGGCCTGCTGTGTCTCCTGCTTCTGTGTTTGCAACCTGTGTGTTTATTTTTGCCAATTTGTATGAAGCAATACAAGACTTTCTTTTTCAACCTGTGTCTCAAGTATTTTCATCGCACCCAAGCACAAGACGCTATATGAACTGTATCACATACATTACAGCCTCCCCATTATCAGCAATGCCTGCCCATCATCATCTCCTCCCCATCATCATCAATGCCTGCCCATCATCATCTTCTCCCCATCATCAATGCCTGCCCATTATCATCAATGCCTGCCCATTATCATCATCTTCTCCCCATCATCATCAATGCCTCCCCATTATCAGCAATGCCTGCCCATCATGATCATCATCTCCTCCCCATCATCATCAATGCCTGCCCATCATCATCTTCTCCCCATCATCAATGCCTGCCCATTATCATCAATGCCTGCCCATTATCATCATCTTCTCCCCATCATCATCAATGCCTCCCCATTATCAGCAATGCCTGCCCATCATCATCTTCTCCCCATCATCAGTGCCTGCCCATTATCATCAATGCCTGCCCATTATCATCTTCTCCCCATCATCATCATCAATGCCTCCCCATTATCAGCAATGCCTGCCCATCATCTCACACACAGACAGCACACAAGCACTCTCTCACATACATACACATACACATACACACACACATACATACACACACAAAGCACCGCACTACATACACACAGAGACACACACACACACGTCTTACCTGTCCGGCATCCCCGCGCTCTGTGCCACAGCCGGCCGCTGAATGATGACGTCATTCAGCGGCGCTGCTGTGAGAGGAAGCACCGGCGCCCCCTGGAGCCCGGAGCTGTGGCAGCGGAGGCACGGGAGAGGTAAGTATTGTGCCAGCTGCTGCCGGGGCCCTGAGCAAGCGGGGGGGGGCCCAGTGGCGGCGCTGACACCGCTCTCCTCCGCTAACGGGCGCGGGGGTGCCAGACTGCGAGTGGGCCCCCCCACCTGCTCAGGGCCCCGGCACTTGCCCGGGTGTGCCGGGTGCTGACGCCGGCCCTGGGTGCGGGCCTTGTGCCTGAGCAAGCTGATGGTGTTGGCCTACCAGGACCAAAGTTTTTAGAGTTCAATAAAGAAGACTCCCGTTCGAAATCACGATCTTTGTTGAACTGTAACTTGGCAAGGGTTATGTACGAGGGATAGCAGGAACAAAGTCTTATGGACATTTCTTTCACAATATAAACCATTCTCATACACACAGTATACTTCCACTACAGTCTACTCCAGGGCCGGTGAAGCACACTGTGCCCAGGACTATGGGGAGTGCATTATATTATATGCAGGACTGTGGGAGGTGCATTATACTGATTTTCAAATACAATTTCATGAGGTTTTTTGCATCTTAAACATTGCCTAGGTGTGCAGACCTATTATTGTCTGGTCTTTTTCTTTGTCTTGCTATATGGTCTTTTCCATACAAGGCTCTGCACCCAGATTGATATTTATGGCATTAGGTGCACTCCATACATATATTTTGCTCTTATACTATATGGAGGACTATGGTAGGTTCCTTATACTATATGGAGGACTATGAGAGTGCATTATACTATATGGGAGTGCATTCTACTATTTAGAGGACTATAAGAGGTGCATTATACTATATGGAGGACTATGGGGACTTCATTCTGCTATATGGAGGACTATGAGGTGCATTTTACTATGCAGAAGGCAATGTGGGGATCATTATATTATGCCGAGGGCTATGTGAGGCCCATTATACTATATGGAAGGCTATGTGGGGAGGCATTATAATATTTAAAGGGTTATGTGGGTCCATTATACTGTATGCAAGCAATTATACAGTATGAAGGTTTGTGTGTGGTCCATCGTGCTATGTGGAGGGCAAGTGAGAGTCATTATACACTGTGAAGGGTTGTGGGGGCCATCATACTGCATGGAGGGCTGTTTGGGTGTGTCTTTGGGTCACCATACTTTGCCAGGTAAGGTGAGGTGGGCTGCAGTAGGGTCATCATACTGTCCATGTGTAGGGTACTGTGGAGGAATTAACTGTGGGGGTATCAAACAGCATTTTTGTGGCACTTTTAAGAATGGAATGAAAGAGGAATCTAAGGTTGCAAAGTTGGGAGATATGCTCTTCTGTGACCCCACCGAATATTAATTATTTTTTTTTGGGTGGGGGACAATTAGAACTTCTGCTATTAAAGATCTATTAAACATCTGAACTATTACACCCAGCTCACTTATGTATTTCGCTTTACATTCTGCTACGTACTGTGACACACAGAGGTTATGTGATACAAATGGTCCAACGTAAAGAAAAATCCCTGAAAGGTGACAATAAACCCTTTAGTATTTGAGAAGATTTAACAAATTATTGAATATAGTGTAAGCTACTATTCAAGAACTCATCTTATACTTGCTAGAGCATCCATTTAATGCAAATCAATTTGAGTCAAATCTTAGGTAATTTGCTTGTCTCTGTGAATTTGAACAATTTGTGAATCAATTCACATCGGCTTCTCCATAATGACTTGTAGCTCTCACATCATCGTATAATGAAACAAATGAGAAGGGACCGTCAGGGCTTGATTAAAAGCTGAAGCAGGGAATGTATAAGCCTTAGTCATTCAAAATAGAGAGAGAACATCAGAGCTCAACAATAGGATAGAATGAGCAAGCCCTAAATCACTGGACAAATGCTCCATACATTAATAGTACAACAGAAGCAATGAAGAAGATGAAAGCAGTAGTCTGTTACTAGCTTACTACTAATAATACAGAAATTCTATTGATTTAGGGAGAGAAAGACAGGAACAGGAGACCTGCCAGCAGCAGCAGTGACAGACTCAGTGTATGTGATCAAAGTAAAATTGTAGCTGACATTTGTGCTGGTGCTTCAGAATTACACATAGAACTGTCTACCTCACAAAGTGTTTGTGTCACAAACTATTTTTGTTATCTCAGTTTACACAGGACTGTGGTGTCAGGATCTGTAGTTTGTACAGGAACCAGCAGGGTCACCTCACTCATCTTAGTCACAACAGAGTGATGTTTCCCCTGACAGTGATACCATCAGTATGAGTCAGTGTTCTGGTTTGTCTAAACACAAATGACTTGTCAGATAATTTTTTGATTTTTTTTTATTTAAAAATATGAAAATTCTGTCAGTACACTGTGGTAATAAATGGGCTGTTGGCTTCTACCAGTCATCATGGTGAGGTCACGTTGACTTTACTAAGGCTGTGCTTGTAATAAAGTGCTTGAAAAAGTGTTGGACACAGTCTTATAGACTATACAGTGAATATTTGGAAAGTTAATCTGTTTTTTGGCTTCTCACACACCCTAATCAGATCTTCTCTTTGCACTGATGAGGGGGCAAACACCCCAAAACATGTCTGCAAATGAAGTTTCTGATTTGGCTTTTTATCCTAAATCATAAGGCTTATTAATCGATCGATATTGACTTTTAGGATTACTACATTCAATAAGTGGCACTACAGTTCCAATCCTCTTCCTCTCTGAAGAGACTATTTGCATATTTTTATACATTTTTTGCAGTAATGGAATTTATTTTAAGCTTGAAGAATTGCATTGTGGCTCCATAGCATGAATTTCCATGAACATATTGTATATAAGACAAATATGCATTAGTCATAAAAGATACAGTAAAGATGTATATCTTTGTACCGTGTTAGCCAGTAGATAGAAAAATATTTAGAGTTGAGAGTCCTCAGTGGTTGATACCTTTTAATGGCTAAATGAAAACATGGTAACAAATTGCAAGCTTTCGAGACTACTCAGGTCTCTTCATCAGGCAAAGACTAATACAAAATCTGAAGAATCACATATTTATACACAAAACAGCACAGGAAAAAATGCAATAGGTAAGACAAGTGACGTGAAGCAGAATAGTCATTATGGCAGAGGGATGAACATAAATATTGGAACAGTTCATAGATAAGAAGTGTGAAAGTTTTATTACCCTCTGATTGGGGTCTGGTAATGTTTTGTGATGTTTTCACAGGGTATTTGGAGTAAATTCCTTAATTGATGTAAAATGTCATAAATCCGTGTGACAGGTTCATTCCAGCATTAAGAGTGTCAAAGGTCACCATCAATTTGTATTCGCAAACTCTTCTATGTCTCCGAGATGTGAAGTTGCCTTTCAGTACAAGTATTTTCATATCTAACATGCTATGATCAGGGGAGCAAAAATGTTTTGCCACAGGTAGATCCATTCTTTTTTTTTCTCTTATTGTGTGGCGATGAGAATTCATCCTAGTTCTTAGTTTTTGCCCGGTCTCTCCCACATACAGACCCCCAGTTGGACATTTAGTACATATAATTAGGTACACCACATTAGATGTGATGCAGCTGAAAGTACCTGGTATCTTGTAGTCCCGATAGGAGTTGGGGATCTTTATCTTGTCCGTGGTCATTATAAATGGACAGGTTTTGCATTTCTTCTTGTTGCAAGGAAAAGTTCCTGCAGCTGTTGGGGAGGACAGGGAGCTTCTGACAATGATGCTTCTTAGATTTGGGGGCTGTCTAAAACACAGTAGTGGGGGTCTGGAAATATGGATTGTAATTGGGCATCTTTTTGTAGTAAAGGTTGTAGTTTCCGTGCAGCTCCCCTTAGCACCTCCAGATTTGGATTGTAGGTGACCACTAGAGGCACCCGGTTATTTTCTTCTTTCTTCTTTAGTTTTGTAATGTAGCAGGTGATTCCTTGATATTCTGGTGGCTCTTGTAATTTGGTTTTCAATTGTTCTTGGATGGTAGCCCTGATTTAAAAAGGTCTTTCTAAGGCAACCAAGGTGTTCATCTCTATCCATGGGGTTGGAACATATACGGTTGTATCTGATGGCTTGGCTGTAGACAATAGAGTTTTTTATGTGTTTTGGATGGAAACTTTCCCATTTAAGGTATGTTGGACGGTCGATTGGCTTCTGATACAGGGATGTCTCTATTTCATTGTTCTTTAGCTTAATGATGGTGTTCAAAAAGTTAATTTCAGTGCTGTTAAATTGATGGTGGGATGAAATTGATTGAACTGTTCATGGAACGTCTTTAGCTGTTGCTCAGTGTCATGTGTAGCGTACAGTTCCTATAGCGTCTTGTGCTTGGGTGCGAGGAAAACACAGGAGACATAGGTTGAAATGAAATTACTTGTATTACTTCATACAAGCATGCTGAAAAGTTCACACAGTTTGCAGGAACAGCGACAGGAGACACAGCAGGCCAGAGTAACTTCAAGCACTACAATAAATCTCCAAAGCAGGTTCAGGATCTCTTCTCTGTACCGTAATTCCTCTGCAAACATGGATTCCCCAAACAGCAGGTTTCCAGAGTCCAAAAGTGTTCCAAGGTTCCTCAGTAGGGAATAGCTGGAGTACAAGTCCAAGGCTTCCAGGAGTCAGGTCACAGACTGACTGAGGCTTGATTCAGGAGCACTGATTGTTCAGCTGAGGCTGCTTAAGAAGCAAGAGGGAAGAATCAGGGCGGGAACATGAAAACTGGAAACTCCATATTAACTGAGGGCAAGAGCTGCAGAAAGACAGAAAGAAAAATGGCTGACGGAAAACTGAGTTTCAAGGAACATGTCAACAGAGACAAAGAACCTTACATTACTCCCCCCTTAGGGACAACCTCCGGATGACCTCAGACCAGGCTTGTCAGGGTACCTCTGATGAAACTGGCGGAGTGTCACGCGGTCTTATGATATGTGTACGATGTCAGTAAACTATTCTTAAAAGAACAACACTCTATACAACATATAGATTAGCAACATCAGCATGTAAATATAGAATAGATTTACCTGACACGATATCCGTTGAACTCAGGGTTAATCTTGAGGACTTGATACACTGTCACAGGAAAGAGGAGGACCGGGGGTCTAACCTGACCCTAAACTGGGGTTCTAACTAATCCCTCACCTTGGAGGTACTGATAATGGTTCAGAGGTCCAAGTCTCCAGCCTAACCCTGTCTCCTATCAGTCCCTGAACCCTGTAATCAGTCCTAAGAAGGATTCTGATTACCACCAAAGGGATATGGGCTGATCTCTGCTAAATACACAGATTAGACATATAAGACAGACTGGAGAAAACACAGACTTGCATACACACTCAAACACAGAAGGAACATAAATGATCTGGGATATTAAACTCTAAGCAGGGTGAGCTTAAAACAACTAAGGAGCTCTTTAACTTAAGTCTATACAGATACAATCCTATCTGTGGTCTGCATGAAGAATTTCACTGGCAAATCCCAACACAGACAACCAGAGATTTAAAGGAAACCAATCAACAAATAATTAATTGCAGCCGGGAGAAAACTGCACCCAGTCCCAGAACTGAGCACAGACAGAATTAACTCCCTAACTGCCAAACACAAAGAAACAGCAACTCAGCTGTGAGAAGTCAGAATGTGCAACCGCGACGATCTTCGTGGCGATGCACACATGACAGTACCCCCCCTTCTACGAGGGGCCTCCGGACCCTCAGGGCCAGGCCTGCCCGGGTGAGTTCTGTGGAAGGTCCGCACCAAACGATCTGCGTTAATGTCAGACGCAGGAACCCACGTCCTCTCCTCTGGACCATACCCCTTCCAATGCACCAAGTACTGAAGGGACCGGCGATTCAGACGTGAGTCAATGATCTTTGACACTTGAAACTCCAAGTTACCATTGACCACCACTGGAGGAGGAGGTAGAGGTGATGGTATGACTGGTGCCACGTACCTCTTAAGTAATGACTTGTGGAACACATTGTGGATTTTAAACGTAGGAGGGAGGTCCAGACGAAATGCCACAGGATTAATTATGGAACTGATCCTGTACGGCCCGATGAATCTGGGGCCCAGCTTCCAGGAGGGAACTTTAAGTTTTATATTCCTGGTAGACAACCATACCAGATCGTTCACATTAAGATCTGGACCAGAAACTCTCCTCCTATCAGCCATACGTTTATAACGGTTCCCCATAGCACTCAGATTATTCAATACACCTCTCCACACTGAAGCAAGTGACGACGAGAAACGCTCCTCCTCAGGAACCCCAGAAGGGCCCCCCCCATTGAATGTACAAAACTGGGATGAAAACCATATGCCCAAAAAACGGGGACTTACCAGTGGACTCGCTCCGCCTGTTGTTAAGAGCGAACTCTGCCAGAGGCAAGAAAGAAGACCAGTCCTCCTGGTTCTCTGAGACAAAACACCGAAGATAAGTCTCTAGGCTTTGATTCAGACGCTCTGTCTGACCATTGGTCTGCGGATGAAAAGCCGAGGAAAATGACAATTGCATCCCCCGACGTAAACAAAATGCCCTCCAAAACTTGGACACAAACTGAGACCCCCTATCTGACACCACATCAGAAGGCAACCCATGAAGTCTCACAATCTCCCCAATGAACACCTGCGCCAGAGTTTTAGCATTAGGGAGGGCAGGAAGAGCAATGAAATGTGCCATCTTACTGAACCTGTCAACAACCACCAGTATGACAGTCTTCCCTGACGACTGAGGAAGGTCCGTGATGAAGTCCATAGACAAATGAGTCCATGGACGCTCCGGAAGTTTCAAGGGTAAGAGGGTCCCAGACGGACAGGTATGAGGGGTCTTAGAGTGAGCACAAACCCCACAGGACGCGACAAAAGTTAAAACATCTTTATTAACGTTAGGCCACCAAAACCGGCGAGAAAGGAGATCTAAAGTAGCCTTACTCCCTGGATGTCCTGCTAAAGCAGAATTATGATGTGCCTCAATAACCTTTTGTCTCAACTGATTTGGGACAAACAGTCTCCCGGAGGTCCTGCAGGGGCGTCCCCCTGAGCCTCTAACACCTCCTCCTCAAGCTCAGAACATACAACCGACACTACCACCCCCTCCTGAAGGATAGGAATCGGGTCATCCATTTTCCCGGCCCCTGGGAAACTGCGAGACAAGGCATCAGCCTTAACATTCTTAGATCCAGGGCGATAAGTGACAACAAAATTAAACCTGGTAAAAAACAACGACCATCGAGCTTGTCTGGAATTCAGACGCTTAGCAGATTCCAAATACAGCAGGTTCTTGTGATCAGTAATGACGGTGACCGGGTGGACTGCCCCCTCCAAAAAGTGACGCCATTCTTCAAAAGCCAACTTAATGGCCAAAAGTTCCCTATTGCCGATATCATAATTCCTTTCGGCGGACGACAATTTTTTAGAAAAGAAAGCGCACGGATGCCATTTACCAGGGGACGGACCCTGGGACAATATTGCACCCACCCCTACGTCAGACGCATCCACCTCCACAACGAACGGCTGTGATGCATCTGGTTGGATGAGAACGGGTGCCGAAGCAAAACATTTTTTCAAAGAGGAAAAAGCTTGGCAAGCTTTGTCCGACCATTTAGAAAAATCCGTCCCTTTTCTTGTCATGTCAGTGAGAGGTTTGACAACAGATGAGAAATTACAAATAAATTTCCGGTAGTAGTTAGCAAACCCCAGAAAACGCTGCAGAGCCTTAAGATCCTCTGGCTGATCCCATTCAAGCACTGCTCTCACCTTTTCAGGGTCCATACGGAAACCGGAGGCTGACACCAAGAAACCCAAAAACTGAAGTTCCTGTACGGCGAATACACACTTTTCCAGTTTGGCGTATAGTTTATTGTCTCGCAAGATCTGCAACACCTGTCTCACATGCTCCTGGTGAGACACAAGATCTGGTGAGTAAATTAAAATGTCATCCAAATATACGACCACAAACAGCCCCACCAGATGACGAAAAATGTCATTAACAAAATGTTGGAATACTGCTGGTGCAGTAGTCAGACCAAAAGGCATGACAAGGTTCTCATAATGTCCCTCCGGCGTGTTAAACGCCGTTTTCCACTCATCCCCCTCTTTTATCCTAATCAGATTATACGCCCCCTGAGATCCAATTTAGAGAACCATTTGGCGCCAACAATTTGATTGAAGAGATCAGGAATCAGAGGGAGTGGATACGGATCTCGAACAGTAATCCGATTAAGTTCGCGGAAATCCAAGCAAGGGCGTAGGCCTCCATCTTTTTTCTTCACAAAGAAGAACCCCGCGGCCACTGGGGAAGATGAAGGTCTAATATGCCCTTTGGCCAGACTTTCCGAAATATAATCTTTCATAGCCTGCCTCTCAGGACCAGAAAGGTTATATAACCTAGCTTTAGGTAACTTAGCATCAGGAAGTAAATTAATAGAGCAGTCATACACGCGATGAGGAGGCAACTCCTGACACCCCTCCTCAGAGAACACATCCCCAAAGTCCTCCAAAAAAGGAGGCAAAGTACTAGGCACGACCGCACTGATGACTGTGTTCATGCAGTTACTTTTGCAAAAACTCCCCCCATTGGCTTATATCTCTGGACTGCCAATTAATCACAGGGTTATGTTTAACCAACCAAGGAAGTCCCAACACAATAGGAGTAGGTAGACCCTCCAACACATAACAAGATAATAGTTCCCTATGTATTGCCCCTACCCGAAGGTCAATGTTATGAACCTCATGAACAAAGCTACCTTGGCCGAGAGGCCTGGCGTCAATGGAGAATATAGGGATCGGTTTGACCAATACACTCAGATGCATACCTTGAGCCTGAGCAAACTGAGCGTCAACCAGATTAGCCCCGGACCCACTATCAAGAAGAACAGAAAATCTCTCCACTCTCGTACCAACCACCACCTCCACTGGTACAAGGAACTGAGAAGAACTAGCGGACGAAATACATACTCCCAGGTTGTCGTCCACCACACAACCTGGGATTAACAGTTTTCCGGCGACTTTTTGCTCAACAAGGCACGGGATGGACATCCCCCAACAAAATGTCCCTCTTTCCCGCAGAAGAAACACCTTCTAGTCCTGCGGCGTACCGCCAATCCCCTCCTACGAAATGATGTCCCTCCCAACTGCATAGGCTCCTCCGAACAGACAAGGGGAACCTCAACATAAGGGACTTTAGTAGTAGGTGGAGTAACAACAGGGGGCGGAGTTACCTCGCACCTCTCCCGGAGCCGTCTATCAGTACGGATAGCTAGGGCCATAGCAGCCTCCAGTGATGGAGGAGAATCATACTGAGCCAAAACGTCCTTTAATTTGTCAGAAAGCCCATGACAAAACTGGCTCCTAAGAGCTGGGTCATTCCACAGAGTATCTGTGGCCCATCTACGGAACTCAGAAGCAAATTCCTCCGCCGGACGATCTCCCTGCTGTATCTTACGTAATTTTGTCTCAGCAAGAGAGACCCGATCTGGGTCATCATATACCAAACCCAGGGCAGTAAAAAATCGATCTACTGACTGTAGAGCCGGGGATCCCGGAGGAAGGGAGAAGGCCCAGGATTGAGGGTCCCCTTGTAGGAGCGAGATAACAATTCCCACTCTCTGCTCTTCACTCCCTGATGATCGAGGCCGAATCCGAAAATACAATTTACATGCTTCCCTGAAGGTAAAAAATTTGTCTCGCCCACCAGTGAACCTGTCCGGGAGAGCTACTTTAGGTTCAAATCTGGTTTGCTCCGAGGGAGACAAAACTTTGGACTTAATGTCCGTCAGCTCCATGGATAATCCCTGCAACTGCAGAGCCAGCTGGGCTACTGGATCCATGGCAACTGGGAATAATTTTATTGGCCAGTGAAAATGTCACGCGGTCTTATGATATGTGTACGATGTCAGTAAACTATTCTTAAAAGAACAACACTCTATACAACATATAGATTAGCAACATCAGCATGTAAATATAGAATAGATTTACCTGACACGATATCCGTTGAACTCAGGGTTAATCTTGAGGACTTGATACACTGTCACAGGAAAGAGGAGGACCGGGGGTCTAACCTGACCCTAAACTGGGGTCCTAACTAATCCCTCACCTTGGAGGTACTGATAATGGTTCAGAGGTCCAAGTCTCCAGCCTAACCCTGTCTCCTATCAGTCCCTGAACCCTGTAATCAGTCCTAAGAAGGATTCTGATTACCACCAAAGGGATATGGGCTGATCTCTGCTAAATACACAGATTAGACATATAAGACAGACTGGAGAAAACACAGACTTGCATACACACTCAAACACAGAAGGAACATAAATGATCTGGGATATTAAACTCTAAGCAGGGTGAGCTTAAAACAACTAAGGAGCTCTTTAACTTAAGTCTATACAGATACAATCCTATCTGTGGTCTGCATGAAGAATTTCACTGGCAACTCCCAACACAGACAACCAGAGATTTAAAGGAAACCAATCAACAAATAATTAATTGCAGCCGGGAGAAAACTGCACCCAGTCCCAGAACTGAGCACAGACAGAATTAACTCCCTAACTGCCAAACACAAAGAAACAGCAACTCAGCTGTGAGAAGTCAGAATGTGCAACCGCGACGATCTTCGTGGCGATGCACACATGACACGGAGCAGGCGAGGAGCATTTACATTATTGACTGGTTCCCATGAGTTGTCCTCCACTGGGTAGCCCTGCCATTTAATCAAATATTGCAACTGATTTCTGTACAACCTGGAATCTAGAATCCTTTCCACCATAAATTTCTCGACCATCGACCAGCACTGGATCAGGGCAAGGAGAAGAACGTCCAGGAAACGTATTGGGTGTTGCAGCCTTTAGTAGGGATACATGAAAGACAGGGTGGATTCTCATAGTTCTGGGCAGTTGAAGACGACAAGCAACAGCACTTATAATCTTATTGATCTTATAAGGTCCAATGTACTTATGTCCCAATTTAGACGATGGAATCTTTAATTTAAGATTTCTGGTTGACAGCCAGACCAAATCTCCTACCTTGAAAGCTGGTGCAGGTTTACGAAATTTATCTGCTGCTTTCTTGTACCTTTCCTGAGCCAATTCTAGATTTTCCTTTAGAAGATCCATATTCTTTTGTAAAGAAGTGATTCTTTCAGCCACTGCCGGCAAGGGCGTATCTATGGGAAATCGAGGAAGAATGTTAGGATGATAACCTAGATTGGAGTAAAAAGGAGACTGCTTAGTGGAGGCGCTCTGAGAGTTGTTATAAGAGACCTCAGCCAGTGGAAGTAGATCCACCCAATCATCCTGTAGGTGGCAGATAAAACAGCGGAGATACTGCTCCAGGGTCTGATTGGTTCGTTCTGTCTGTCCATTAGTCTGGGGATGAAAAGCAGAAGAAAGGTTTACTTTAATGTCCAATGCTGCACAGAAATTTTGCCAAAACCTTGAAGTGAATTGCACCCCTCGATCCGAAATGACCTCATCCGATACTCCATGTAAGCGAAACACATTCTTAATCATCAAGTCTGATGTCTGTTTTGCAGTGGGTAAGCCGACACAAGGGATAAAATGAGCTGCCTTTGTTAGACGGTCAACCACCACTAGAATGGTGTTCTTCCCTTGAGAGGTTGGTAACTCCACAATGAAGTCCATAGAAATGGATCCCCACGGGCGGGACGGGGTGGGAAGAGGTTGCAACAGACCAGTTGGTGAGGAGCGAGGTGTTTTGCATCTTGCACAGACTTCACATGAAGTGACATAGTTTAAGACATCTTTCCTGTAAGTGGGCCACCAAAAGAAACGAGAAAGAAATTCTTGTGTCTTTAGAATTCCCCTATGCCCGGCTATCTTGGAATAGTGGATGAGTTGCAATACTCTCAATCTGACTGTTTCAGGTATATACAGACGTTGTCCCTGAATCCACACACCATTCTTAAAGACAAGACTTACGTCCCTTGGGGGTTGAGCCAACAAAGAATCCGCATGGTATGCTTCCTTGATGTCCTTAAGTAGGTCTTGATTATGAATCACTCCCAGGAATCTAGAGTCAGGAAGAATAGTCTTAGGAGGAGTAAGTGGACGTGTCTCTGCTGAATGAATCCTAGAGAGTGCATCAGCCTTTCCATTGCGCGATCCTGGTCTATAAGAAATTACAAAATTAAATTGGTTTAGGAAAAGATTCCAGCGAGCCTGGCGAGGAGTCAGGCACTTAGCCGACCTGATAAATTCAAGGTTACGATGGTCTGTCAGGACGACTATTTGCTGTGCAGCTCCCTGAAGAAGGTGTCTCCATTCCTTGAAGGCGGCAATAATGGCCAACAATTCTCTATTGCCCACATCGTAGTTCCTCTCAGCCGAAGACAACTGCTGGGAAAAGAAGGCACAGGGATGCAAGACATTCTTCTCACCTGTTCTCTGAGAGAGTATAGCTCCAACGGCACAGTCTGAAGCATCCACCTCTATTATGAAGGCAAGCTCGGGGTTGGGATGTACTAAGATAGGTGCGGTGGTAAATTTATCCTTTAAACAGGAAAATGCTTCCTGAGCTTGCGGGGTCCAGGAGAACCTAGACTGTTTCCGGGTAAGTTGGGTGATAGGTGACACTACCTCAGAAAAATTCTTAATGAAACGTCTATAGAAGTTGGCAAACCCGATGAAACGCTGCACCTCCTTCACATTTCTAGGAATTGGCCAATCCTTGATGGCTTGGGTCTTGCTTCCATCCATACTAATCCCTTGCATAGATAGTACATACCCCAGAAATTGAATTTCGGTCCTATGGAATTCAGATTTTTCAAGCTTGATGTAGAGATGGTTTTGTTTTAGGCGTTCTAAGACCATTCTCACATGTCCATGATGTTCCTCTGTGGAGTTAGAAAAAATTAGAATATCATCCAGATAAATCACCACAAATGTATCTAGGAGATCCCTGAAGATATCATTCACGAAGTGTTGGAAAGTGGCTGGGGCGGTACTCAGACCAAAAGGCATAACTAGATATTCAAAGTGTCCATAGCGTGACCTGAAAGCAGTCTTCCATTCATCCCCAGGTCTAATACGGACCAAGTTATAGGCCCACGGAGATCCAGTTTAGAGAAAATTTTGGCATGCCGCACTCTCTCCAACAACTCAGGGATTAAAGGCAATGGATAACGGTTTCTAATAGTAACCTTATTGAGTTCCCTATAGTCTATGCAGGGTCTCAGAGATCCATCTTTCTTCTTCACAAAGAAGATGGGTGCACCTGCGGGAGATGAAGAGGGGCGTATGAAGCCCTTGGCTAAATTTTCGTCTATATAATCCTTCAAAGCTTTTAGCTCGGGCCCCGCTAGGGGGTAGATCTTACCAAAAGGTATCTCGGCTCCGGGCAATAATTCAATTGGACAATCATATGGACGGTGAGGAGGAAGCTGATCAGCGTTCTTCTTGTCACATAAATCCACATAGTTCTGGTATACAGCTGGTAGTTCAGGGACTGACATGGTTCCTTTAGGAACAGAGCAAGCTGAAACTCCTTGACTCATCTGTTTCTCCGGAAAGTGTAATTCCTTGGTCTCCCAGTTAATCGTAGGATTCTGTGCCTGAAGCCATGGTAGCCCTAGAATGATGGGAAAGTGGGGAGAAGAGATAAGCAAAAAAGACATTTTCTCCTGATGATCTTTACCCATAAGGACCCTCAAAGGCTCTGTTTCTTGATCCACTGGTCCAGAAGCCAGTAGAGAGCCATCCACAGTCTCCATCTGTACTGGAGTAGCCTTCTTCACTGAACGTATCCCCTGTTTCAGAGCAAAGGAGATATCCATAAAATTTCCACTTGCTCCTGAGTCGATCATAGCAGAGCTGGACACCCAGACTGAGTCAACCCAGAGTTTGATGGAAAGGAAGCAATGAGAATTGTTTCTTTTACAACTCAGCTGGGACACCGCTGAGGAAACTTGAAAAATTTCAGCGTTTATACCGTTATCGTCCCCAGAACTAACAGAGTTTAAGTCCGAGAAATCAAGATCTCTTGCAGCAGATCTCTCTGGAGCCTGAGGCTCGGACATGACAGAGCTCCTCTCTCAACACTCACAGTGAATGACTGCTGCAGTAGTCTTACGAGAACGGCTGGGGCAGTTTATAATGAAGTGCCCTGACTTACCACAGTAGAAACATAGATTTTCCTTTATACGATGTTCTTTGCGTGCATCACTAACCCGTCTTTGTAAAGAGTCCACCTGCATGGTTCAGGTTCTGGTTCCCTTGTGATCCTACTCAAAGGTTCCTTAGCTGAGGAGGGAGGTAGTAAAAGGTTAGTGCGATTATTTTCGAACCATCTCTCTTGTCTGCGTTCAGTCAGACGAGCATCAATACGGATACAATAGTTAATAAAGTCACCTAACGCAGTGGGAGGGTCGGCACGAGCAAGTTCATCCTTAATCAGTGGAGACAACCCTTTCCGAAAAATAGATTTTTTTAGCGGAAGTGTCCCAAGTGGTATCAAGAGCCCATCTCCTGAAATCCAGGCATATTCGGCTACTGAACGCTTACCTTGGCGCAAAGTTAACATGGCTGCTTCAGCTGTTGCACCTCGATTGGGGTCATCAAACACCTGCCCCATGGCTGAAATAAAAGCATCAAGGTGATTCAAACAATCATCCTCAGTCTCAATCAGAGGGTTTGCCCACATCAAAGCCTTATTGGTAAGCAACATGATTATAGTAAGCACTTTGGATCGTTCAGTGGGAAATTGTGAAGCATGTGCAGAGAAAAATAAATTGCATTGATTAATAAATCCCCTGAATTTCTCACGTTCACCGCCAAACGAAAAGGAGGTAATTTGGGGATCCCAGAACTTGGGGTTATGGCAGGAGCCTGGGCTCGTTCCTCTAGAGCCTCAATCCTGGCTCGCAATTCCTGGGTAGTCTGTCCAAACACTTGCAAATTATGATTAGTGAGGTCCTGTAGGCTTGCAAAACGGGTTTTTAAAGTCTGTACATCTGAAAGAATTGTATCAGTCACTCCGCAAAGTTCCTTTATGCGGGCCTCCATCTTCCAGATCTTTTAAGGCAGAGGTGCTGGAAGGAGAAGAGGAAAAAAACAAAAAAAACAATAGTGTTTACCTGTGGTAACACTCCAGAGTAAAATTTTAAGGGAATGCGCTCACCTGGAATGGTTGTGAGAAGTCACAACCACTGTCATCACATAAGGTATTAAACGGACATCTGATATCCACAGTCACAGCAGACACGGCTTTCCCAGACCCAGCAGACACTAAACATTGGCTCCTGAATCTTGTCATGTGTAGTGTACAGTTCCTATAGCGTCTTGTGCTTGGGTGCGAGGAAAACACAGGAGACATAGGTTGAAATGAAATGACTTGTATTACTTCATACAAGCATGCTGAAAAGTTCACACAGTTTGCAGGAACAGCGACAGGAGACACAGCAGGCCAGAGTAACTTCAAGCACTACAATAAATCTCCAAAGCAGGTTCAGGATCTCTTCTCTGTACCGTAATTCCTCTGCAAACATGGATTCACCAAACAGCAGGTTTCCAGAGTCCAAAAGTGTTCCAAAGTTCCTCAGTAGGGAATAGCTGGAGTACAAGTCCAAGGCTTCCAGGAGTCAGGTCACAGACTGACTGAGGCTTGATTCAGGAGCACTGATTGTTCAGCTGAGGCTGCTTAAGAAGCAAGAGGGAAGAATCAGGGCGGGAACATGAAAACTGGAAACTCCATATTAACTGAGGGCAAGAGCTGCAGAAAGACAGAAAGCAAAATGGCTGACGGAAAACTGAGTTTCAAGGAACATGTCAACAGAGACAAAGAACCTTACACTCAGACTCCGTCCAGATGATTAAGATATCATCAATGTAGCGGTAGTAGGTCTGAGGCCTGATGGGACATGAGGACAGAAAGTCGCTTTCAAGCTTGGCCATGAAAAGATTTGCATACTGTGGAGCCATTTTACTTCCCATAGCTGTGCCAGTCTCCTGTAAATAGATCTTGTTGTCAAATTCAAAGTAATTGTGGGTGAGGATGAATTTTGTGAGTTTCACCACAGAATCAGCACCATTCGCGGTGTTTTTAATGAAGTCTTTGCAGGCATTTAATCCATCCTGGTGTGGGATATTAGAGTACAAGGATTCCACATCCATGGTGGCCAGGATGGTTCCTTCTGGTAGGGGACCTCATAAATATATAGACTCATTCAGATATTTGATAAAATCCACCATCATAGACACCAACAGGAGACAAGCATTCAACATCAGTGCCCAGGAGAGAAAGGCTATACAGTCTCTGAAAACCAACAAAGAAATCATCATTAAACCTGCTGACAAGGGAGGTGCAATAGTCATGATGAACACATCAGACCATATGAAGGAAGCAAACAGACAACTTACGGACACACGCTACTACAGAAAACTGGAGTCGGACCCTACACAGGACTATTACAAGGAACTAAGCAAGTTGGTATCTTGTCTGCCTGACAAATCCATAAGAGCCGATGACCTGATGCCAGAGAGTCCAAGAATAGGGACATTCTACATGCTTCCCAAAATCCACAAAGCCGGAAATCCAGGGAGGCCGATTATTTCATGTGTGGACACCCTTACTGAGCAGGTATCTGGATGGGTAGAGGGCATTCTTAAACCCCTGGTAAAGGATACACCCAGCTACATTCAGGACACAACTGACCTACTGAATAAACTAGGGCAATAGGTCCCCTACCAGAAGGAACCATCCTGGCCACCATGAATGTGGAATCCTTGTACTCTAATATCCCACACCAGGATGGATTAAATGCCTGCAAAGACTTCATGAAAAACACCGCGAATGGTGCTGATTCTGTGGTGAAACTCACAAAATTCATCCTCACCCACAATTACTTTGAATTTGACAACAAGATCTATTTACAGGAGACTGGCACAGATATGAGAAGTAAAATGGCTCCACAGTATGCAAATATTTTCATGGCCAAGCTTGAAAGCGACTTTCTGTCCTCATGTCCCATCAGGCCTCGGACCTACTACCGCTACATTGATGATATCGTAATCATCTGGACGGAGTCTGAGCAACAGCTAAAGACGTTCCATGAACAGTTCAATCAATTTCATCCCACCATCAATTTAACACTCAACTACTCCAGCACTGAAATTAACTTTTTGGACACCATCATTAAGCTAAAGAACAATGAAATAGAGACATCCCTGTATCAGAAGCCAATCGACCGTCCAACATACCTTAAATGGGAAAGTTTCCATCCAAAACACATAAAAAACTCTATTGTCTACAGCCAAGCCATCAGATACAACCGTATATGTTCCAACCCCATGGGTAGAGATGAACACCTTGGTCGCCTTAGAAAGACCTTTTTAAATCAGGGCTACCATCCAAGAACAATTGAAAACCAAATTACAAGAGCCACCAGAATATCAAGGAATCACCTGCTACATTACAAAACTAAAGAAGAAAATAACCGGGTACCTCTAGTGGTCACCTACAATCCAAATCTGGAGGTGCTAAGGGGAGCTGCACGGAAACTACAACCTTTACTACAAAAAGATGCCCGATTACAATCCATATTTCCAGACCCCCCACTACTGTGTTTTAGACAGCCCCAAATCTAAGAAGCATCATTGTCAGAAGTTCCCTGTCCTCCCCAACAGCTGCAGAAACCTTTCCTTGTAACAAGAAGAAATGCAAAACCTGTCCATTTATAATGACCACGGACAAGATAAAGATCCCCAACTCCCATCGGGACTACAAGATACCAGGTACTTTCAGCTGCATCACATCTAATGTGGTGTACCTAATTATATGTACTAAATGTCCAACTGGGGGTCTGTATGTGGGAGAGACCGGGCAAAAACTAAGAACTAGGATGAATTCTCATCGCCACACAATAAGAGAAAAAAAAAAGAATGGATCTACCTGTGGCAAAACATTTTTGCTCCCCTGATCATAGCATGTTAGATATGAAAATACTTGTACTGAAAGGCAACTTCACATCTCGGAGACATAGAAGAGTTTGCGAATACAAATTGATGGTGATCTTTGACACTCTTAATGCTGGAATGAACCTGTCACACGGATTTATGACGTTTTACATCAATTAAGGAATTTACTCCAAATACCCTGTGAAAACATCACAAAACATTACCAGACCCCAATCAGAGGGCAATAAAACTTTCACACTGCTTATCTATGAACTGTTCCAATATTTATGTTCATCCCTCTGCCATAATGACTATTCTGCTTCACGTCACTTGTCTTACCTATTGCATTTTTTCCTGTGCTGTTTTGTGTATAAATATGTGATTCTTCAGATTTTGTATTAGTCTTTGCCTGATGAAGAGACCTGAGTAGTCTCGAAAGCTTGCAATTTGTTACCATCTTTTCAGTTAGCCATTAAAAGGTATCAACCACTGAGGACTCTCAACTCTAAATATTTTTTTAGTCATAAAAGAAAACCGAACTTTCCTAATTAATCTCTTTGGATAAAATAATTATATATTACTAATGAAATTCTCTACATGTTGTAATCATTTGATGCATGCCATGACAGTACTTACGTAGTATGTGGGTTAGTGGTGAAAATCAATGGAAAGTTTGACGGCAGTAAAGAAAAATGACTGTTATCTGAGAGAATGGATGTAATGTATTCACACTAAGAAGAAGGTACTGTTCAATAATGTGTTTTCCAATTTAATTTCTCATGACCTGCAGGTCATTCTCTGTCAGTATTATCTGGTGGTGACTGATATTCTGCAACACCAAGGGTATGAGAATTGAATCTTAATCATATGATTGATCAGACACAATGACCTTCAGATATCTCGAAAGTGAGAGATTAAACCCTTATGTACAGGTTCATCTTTAAGTGCTTGCACGTTTCAATAATTTCCTTACCCATGCAACTTGACCATTTCTGTATAGGATTCACAGGAGCAACTTGATTGAATTTCATGCCGGATTCCAGTCTGAGCTATTGTTAATTAAATCATGAAATGTAATTAGAAAATTATTAAATCTGCCCTATAGTGTATTACAGAACTGAAGATCATGCATTTAAAGCAGTCGTCTCATAAAGACATCACCTTCCATAACCCAGGGTTCATCAGATGACAGCGCATCAAGCTCCTGAAAGGAACATTTGACTATATCTTTCACCTGCAGCGCCTGTTGAAGAGGAAATGGATGAGGATTTGGAGTGCATGGATGATAGTCTTCCTCAAAAGGAGTTCTTCTTACCTGACTGTTCTATGATGTCAGTTTGCTCTAGAAGGACATGTGGAATAGATGTAACAGTATGAATGTGACCCCATATTTTTTTGTTAGTTACTTTTTATTAACATATTTACATTTTATCGGAAAATAGATATCTTATAGATCATTAAAAGGAATGTGTCATCAGGAAATGCATTATTGTTTTGAACAGGATTTTTGCTGTATTTGTTTTTAAAGTTTTTGAGTTTTGTTCACATCACTATTTGTATTACAAAATGAAAAAAAAATCTTGCAATTTTCACTGTGACAAAAAATATTTGCGAACACCATATTACATATTATATGCAGGCCCAAACAATGCCAATATATAATAAATATATGTGGCCACTATGCATATATATGCAGGACGATTAGAAAAGACCAACTGTACATAATACAGACATATCACAATGAAAAACAGCCATGTAGTCTTATACTATGAAAATTTTATTGATACAAAAAATGTAAAATTGATAAAAGTACAGGACAGTGACAGGGGCAAGAGAAACACATGGGGTACATCCAATAATGCACATGAAAAAAGCACAAACAAATAGCCTGCTAAAGTCAATAGCACATGAATTATATGCAAT
>JARQOD010009162.1:0-32564 GCA_033576555.1 Oophaga sylvatica | reverse complement strand
ATGTCGTCCAAAAATAAACCACAAACGCCCCCAAGGTGACGAAAAATGTCATTAAAAAAATTTTTGGAATACTGCTGGTGCAGTAGTCAGACCAAAAGGCTGATAGGGTTCTCATAAATTTCCCCCGGCGTGTTAAACGCCGTTTTCCACTCATCCCCCCCTTTATCCTAATCAGATTTACGCCCCCCCGAATCCATTTTTAAAACCATTTGGCGCCAACAATTGATTGAAGAGATCAGGGAAAAAGGGGAGTGGATAGCAAACCCCAAAAAACGCTGCAGAGCCTTAAGATCCCCTGGCTGATCCCATTCAAGCACTGCTCTCACCTTTTCAGGGTCCATACGGAAACCGGAGGCTGACACCAAAAAACCCAAAAACTGAAGTTCCTGTACGGCAAATACACACTTCTCCAGTTTGGCGTATAATTTATTGTCTCGCAAGATCTGCAACACCTGTCTCACATGCTCCTGATGAGACACAAGATCTGGCGAGTAAATTAAAATGTCGTCCAAATATACAACCACAAACAGCCCCACAAGGTGACGAAAAATGTCATTAACAAAATGTTGGAATACTGCTGGTGCAGTAGTCAGACCAAAAGGCATGACTAGGTTCTCATAATGTCCCTCCGGCGTGTTAAACGCCGTTTTCCACTCATCCCCCTCTTTTATCCTAATCAGATTATACGCCCCCCTGAGATCCAATTTAGAAAACCATTTGGCGCCAACAATTTGATTGAAGAGATCAGGAATAAGAGGGAGTGGATACGGATCTCGAACAGTAATCCGATTAAGTTCGCGGAAATCCAAGCAAGGGCGTAGGCCTCCATCTTTCTTCTTCACAAAGAAGAACCCCGCGGCTACTGGGGAAGATGAAGGTCTAATATGCCCTTTGGCCAGACTTTCAGAAATATAATCTTTCATAGCCTGCCTCTCAGGACCAGAAAGATTATACAACCTAGCTTTAGGCAACTTAGCATCAGGAAGGAGATTAATAGAGCAGTCATACACGCGATGAGGAGGCAACTCCTGACACCCCTCCTCAGAGAAAACATCCCCAAAATCCTCCAAAAAAGGAGGCAATGTACTAGGCACGACCGCACTGATGACTGTGTTCATGCAGTTGCTTTTGCAAAACTCACCCCATTGGCTTATTTCTCTGGACTGCCAATTAATCACAGGGTTATGTTTAACCAACCAAGGAAGTCCCAACACAATGGGAGTAGGTAGACCCTCCAACACATAACAAGATAATTGTTCCCTATGTATTGCCCCTACCCGAAGGTCAATGTTATGAACCTCATGAACAAAGCTACCTTGGCCGAGAGGCCTGGCGTCAATGGAGAATATAGGGATCGGTTTGACCAATACACTCAGATGCATACCTTGAGCCTGAGCAAACTGAGCGTCAACCAGATTAGCCCCGGAACCACTATCAAGAAGAACAGACAATCTCTCCACTCTCGTACCAACTACCACCTCCACTGGTACAAGGAACTGAGAAGAACTGGCGGATGAAATACATACTCCCAGGTTGTCGTCCACCACACAACCTGGGATTAACAGTTTTCCGGCGACTTTTGGCTCAACAAGGCACGGGATGGACATTCTCCAACAAAATGTCCCTCTTTCCCGCAGAAAAAACATCTTCTAGTCCTGCGGCGTACCGCCAATCCCCTCCTACGAAATGATGTCCCTCCCAACTGCATAGGCTCATCCGAACAGACAAGGGGAACCTCAACATAAGGGACTTTAGTGGTAGGTGGAGAAACAACAGGGAGTGGGGTTACCTCACCCCTCTCCCGAAGCCGTCTATCAGTACGGATAGCTAAGGCCATAGCAGCCTCCAGAGAAGGAGGAGACTCATACTGAGCCAAAACGTCTTTTAATTTATCAGAAAGCCCATGACAAAACTGGCTCCTAAGAGCTGGGTCATTCCACTGAGTATCTGTGGCCCATCTACGAAACTCAGAAGCAAATTCCTCTGCCGGACGATCTCCCTGCTGTATCTTACGTAATTTTGTCTCAGCAAGAGAGACCCGATCTGGGTCATCATATACCAATCCCAGGGCAGTAAAAAATTGATCTACAGACAGTAGAGCCGGGGATCCCGGAGGAAGGGAAAATGCCCAGGATTGAGGGTCCCCTTGCAGAAGTGAGATAACAATTCCCACTCTCTGCTCCTCACTCCCTGATGATCGAGGCCGAAGCCGAAAATACAATTTACATGCCTCCCGGAAGGTGAAAAATTTGTCTCGCCCACCAGTGAACCTGTCCGGGAGAGCAACCTTAGGTTCAACTCTGGTTTGCTCCAGGGAGACAAAACTTTGGACTTAATGTCCGTCAGCTCCATGGATAATCCCTGCAACTGCAGAGCCAGCTGGGCTACTGGATCCATGGTAACTGGAGATAATTTTTAAGGCCAGTGAAAATGTCACGCTGTCTAATGATATGTATACAATGTCAGTAAACTATTAATACAGGAACAACACTCTATACAACAACTAGTATAGCAACATCAGCATGTAAGTATAGAATAGATTTACCTGACACGATATCTGCTGAACTCAGGGTTAATCTTGAGGACTTGATGAGCTGAAACAGGAAAGAGGTGGACCGGGATCTAACCTGACCCTAAACTGGGGTCCTAACTAATCCCTCACCTTGGAGGTACTGATAATGGTTCAGAGGTCCAAGTCTCCAACCTAACCCTGTCTCCTATCAGACCCTGAACCCTGTAATCAGTCCTAAGAAGGATCCTGACTACCACCAAAGGGATATGGGGTGATCTTAGCTAAATACACAGATTAGACATATAAGACAGACAGGATAACACTCGCTTGCATACACACTCAAACACCAAAGGAACATAAATGGTCTGGGAAATAAACTCTAACCAAGTTGAGCTTAGAACAACTAAGGAGCTCACAACTAAAGTCTATACAGATTCATTCCTATCTGTGGTCTGCATGAAGGTTTCACTGGCAACTCCCCAAGCAGACAACCAGGAATTTAAAGGAAACCAATCAACAAATAATCAATTGCAGCCGGGAGAAACTGCACCCAGTCCCAGAACCGAGCACAGACAGAATTAACTCCCTAGCTGCCAAACACAAAGAAACAGCAGCTCAGCTGTGAGAAGTCAAAATGTGCAACCGCGACGATCTTCGTGGCAATGCACACATGACAGGTACAGCTCTGAATCCCACTCATCAACGTCCTTTCACCATTCTCTGCACAGTAGACTCTCATGTCCTGAAATAAGAAAGCTGCCAAATCTAAGCTAATTATGACAGTAAGCGGGTTGGCGCCTGAAGGGCTTTCTTGGACTTGCTGCTCTGTGGCCTCAGGACATCTGCTCGCTTAACCTAGACAACCTGTTTTTCGTTAGTCTGCCTAGTCTCTAGAAGTACAAGGCCTCATCTTCACTTCTGATTCTGCTGCTTTTCTGCCCCTAGAGCTCTTGACCGCTCTCCATGGTTCAATAGTTGAGGTTCTTGTCTCGTTACATGTTCTTGAAACCAGTTCCGTCGGCATTTTGCTTCTGTCTTTCTGCAGCATCTTGCCCTCAGTTAATATGGAGTTTCCAGTTCATGTCCGCCCTATCTTCCTCTTGCTTCTTAAGCAGCCTCAGCTGAACAATCAGTGCTCCTGAATCAAGCCTCAGTCAGCTGTGACCTGACTCCTGGAACCTTGGACTTGTACTCCAGCTATTCCTACTGAGGAACCTTGGAACACTTTTGGACTCTGGAAACCTGCTGTTTGGTGAATCCATGTTTGCAGAGGAATTACGGTACAGAAAGAGATCCTGAACCTGCTTTGGAGATTTATTGTAGTGCTTGAAGTTACTCTGGCCTGCTGTGTCTCCTGCCTCGTTCCTGCAAACTGTGTGAACTTTTCAGCATGCTTGTATGAAGTAATACAAGTCATTTCATTTCAACCTATGTCTCCTGTGTTTTCCTCGCACCCAAGCACAAGACGCTATAGGAACTGTACACTATACATGACAAGATTCAGGAGCCAATGTTTAGTGTCTGCTGGGTCTGGGAAAGCCGTGTCTGCTGTGACTGTGGATATCAGATGTCCGTTTAAATACCTTATGTGATGACAGTGGTTGTGACTTCTCACAACCATTCCAGGTGAGCGCATTCCCTTAAAATTTTACTCTGCAGTGTTACCACAGGTAAACACTATTGTTTTTTTTTTTTTTTCCTTTCCTCTTCTCCTTCCATCACTTCTGCCTTAAAAGATCTGGAAGATGGAGGCCCGCATAAAGGAACTTTGCGGAGTGACTGATACAATCCTTTCAGATGTACAGACTTTAAAAACCCGTTTTGCAAGCCTACAGGACCTCACTAATCATAATTTGCAAGTGTTTGGACAGACTACCCAGGAATTGCGAGCCAGGATTGAGGCTCTAGAGGAACGAGCCCAGGCTCCTGCCATAACCCCGAGTTCTGGGATCCCCAAATTACCTCCTTTTCGTTTTGGCGGTGAACGTGAGAAATTCAGGGGATTTATTAATCAATGCAATTTATTTTTCTCTGCACATGCTTCACAATTTCCCACTGAACGATCCAAAGTGCTTACTATAATCATGTTGCTTACCAATAAGGCTTTGATGTGGGCAAACCTCTGATTGAGACTGAGGATGATTGTTTGAATCACCTTGATGCTTTTATTTCAGCCATGGGGCAGGTGTTTGATGACCCCAATCGAGGTGCAACAGCTGAAGCAGCCATGTTAACTTTGCGCCAAGGTAAGCGTTCAGTAGCCGAATATGCCCTGGATTTCAGGAGATGGGCTCTTGATACCACTTGGGACACTTCCGCTAAAAATCTATTTTTCGGAAAGGGTTGTCTCCACTGATTAAGGATGAACTTGCTCGTGCCGATCCTCCCACTGCGTTAGGTGACTTTATTAACTATTGTATCGTATTGATGCTCGTCTAACTGAACGCAGACAAGAGAGATGGTTCGAAAATAATCGCACTAATCTTTTACTACCTTCCTCCTCAGCTAAGGAACCTTTGAGTAGGATCACAAGGGAACCAGAACCTGAACCCATGCAGGTGGACTCTTTACAAAGACGGGTTAGTGATGCACGCAAAGAACATCGTATAAAGGAAAATCTATGTTTCTACTGTGGTAAGTCAGGGCACTTCATTATAAACTGCCCCAGCCGTTCTCGTAAGACTACTGCAGCAGTCATTCACTGTGAGTGTTGCGAGAGGAGCTCTGTCATGTCCGAGCCTCAGGCTCCAGAGAGATCTGCTGCAAGAGATCTTGATTTCTCGGACTTAAACTCTGTTAGTTCTGGGGACGATGACGGTATAAACGCTGCAATTTTTCAAGTTTCCTCAGCGATGTCCCAGCTGAGTTGTAAAAGAAACAATTCTCATTGCTTCCTTTCCATCAAACTCTGGGTTGACTCAGTCTGGGTGTCTAGCTCTGCTATGATCGACTCAGGAGCAAGTGGAAATTTTATGGATATCTCCTTTGCTCTGAAACAGGGGATACGTTCAGTGAAGAAGGCTACTCCAGTACAGATTGAGACTGTGGATGGCTCTCTACTGACTTCTGGACCAGTGGATCAAGAAACAGAGCCTTTGAGGGTCCTTATGGGTAAAGATCATCAGGAGAAAATGTCTTTTATGCTTATTTCTTCTCCCCACTTTCCCATTATTCTAGGGCTACCATGGCTGCAGGCGCAGAATCCTACGATTAACTGGGAGACCAAGGAATTACACTTTCCGGAGAAACAGATGAGTCAAGGAGTTTCAGCTTGCTCTGTTCCTAAAGGAACCATGTCAGTCCCTGAACTACCAGCTGTATACCAGGACTATGTGGATTTATGTGACAAGAAGAACGCTGATCAGCTTCCTCCTCACCGTCCATATGATTGTCCAATTGAATTATTGCCTGGAGCCGAGATACCTTTTGGTAAGATCTACCCCCTAGCGGGGCACGAGCTAAAAGCTTTGAAGGATTATATAGACGAAAATTTAGCCAAGGGCTTCATACGCCCCTCTTCATCTCCCGCAGGTGCAGCCATCTTCTTTGTGAAGAAGAAAGATGGATCTCTGAGACCCTGCATAGACTATAGGGAACTCAATAAGGTTACTATTAGAAACCGTCATCCATTGCCTTTAATCCCTGAGTTGTTGGAGAGAGTGCGGCATGCCAAAATTTTCTCTAAACTGGATCTCCGTGGGGCCTATAACTTGGTCCGTATTAGACCTGGGGATGAATGGAAGACTGCTTTCAGGTCACGCTATGGACACTTTGAATATCTAGTTATGCCTTTTGGTCTGAGTACCGCCCCAGCCACTTTCCAACACTTCGTGAATGATATCTTCAGGGATCTCCTAGATACATTTGTGGTGATTTATCTGGATGATATTCTAATTTTTTCTAACTCCACAGAGGAACATCATGGACATGTGAGAATGGTCTTAGAACGCCTAAGACAAAACCATCTCTACATCAAACTTGAAAAGTGTGAATTCCATAGGACCGAAATTCAATTTCTGGGGTATGTACTATCTACGCAAGGGATTAGTATGGATGGAAGCAAGACCCAAGCCATCAAGGATTGGCCAATTCCTAGAAATGTGAAGGAGGTGCAGCGCTTCATCGGGTTTGCCAACTTCTATAGACGATTCATTAAAAAATTTTCTGAGGTAGTGTCACCTATCACCCAACTTACCCGGAAACAGTCTAGGTTCTCCTGGACCCCGCAAGCTCAGGTAGCATTTTCCTGTTTAAAGGATAAATTTACCACCGCACCTATCTTAGTACATCCCAACCCCGAGCTTGCCTTCATAATAGAGGTGGATGCTTCAGACTGTGCCGTTGGAGCTATACTCTCTCAGAGAACAGGTGAGAAGAATGTCTTGCATCCCTGTGCCTTCTTTTCCCAGCAGTTGTCTTCGGCTGAGAGGAACTACGATGTGGGCAATAGAGAATTGTTGGCCATTATTGCCGCCTTCAAGGAATGGAGACACCTTCTTCAGGGAGCTGCACAGCAAATAGTCATCCTGACAGACCATCGTAACCTTGAATTTATCAGGTCGGCTAAGTGCCTGACTCCTCGCCAGGCTCGCTGGAATCTTTTCCTAAACCAATTTAATTTTGTCATTTCTTATAGACCAGGATCGCGCAATGGAAAGGCTGATGCACTCTCTAGGATTCATTCAGCAGAGACACGTCCACTTACTCCTCCTAAGACTATTCTTCCTGACTCTAGATTCCTGGGAGTGATTCATAATCAAGACCTACTTAAGGACATCAAGGAAGCATACCATGCGGATTCTTTGTTGGCTCAACCCCCAAGGGACGTAAGTCTTGTCTTTAAGAATGGTGTGTGGATTCAGGGACAACGTCTGTATATACCTGAAACAGTCAGATTGAGAGTATTGCAACTCATCCACGATTCCAAGATAGCCGGGCATAGGGGAATTCCAAAGACACAAGAATTTCTTTCTCGTTTCTTTTAGTGGCCCACTTACAGGAAAGATGTTTTAAACTATGTCACTTCATGTGAAGTCTGTGCAAGATGCAAAACACCTCGCTCCTCACCAACTGGTCTGTTGCAACCTCTTCCCACCCGTCCCGCCCGTGGGGATCCATTTCTATGGACTTCATTGTGGAGTTACCAACCTCTCAAGGGAAGAACACCATTCTAGTGGTGGTTGACCGTCTAACAAAGGCAGCTCATTTTATCCCTTGTGTCGGCTTACCCACTGCAAAACAGACATCAGACTTGATGATTAAGAATGTGTTTCGCTTACATGGAGTACCGGATGAGGTCATTTCGGATCGAGGGGTGCAATTCACTTCAAGGTTTTGGCAAAATTTCTGTGCAGCATTGGACATTAAAGTAAACCTTTCTTCTGCTTTTCATCCTCAGACTAATGGACAGACAGAACGAACCAATCAGACCCTGGAGCAGTATCTCCGCTGTTTTATCTGCCACCTACAAGATGATTGGGTGGATCTACTTCCACTGGCTGAGTTCTCTTATAACAACTCTCAGAGCGCCTCCACTAAGCAGTCTCCTTTTTACTCCAATCTAGGTTATCATCCTAACATTCTTCCTCGATTTCCCATAGATACACCCTTGCCGGCAGTGGCTGAAAGAATCACTTCTTTACAAAAGAATATGGATCTTCTAAAGGAAAATCTAGAATTGGCTCAGGAAAGGTACAAGAAAGCAGCAGATAAATTTCGTAAACCTGCACCAGCTTTCAAGGTAGGAGATTTGGTCTGGCTGTCAACCAGAAATCTTAAATTAAAGATTCCATCGTCTAAATTGGGACATAAGTACATTGGACCTTATAAGATCAGTAAGATTATAAGTGCTGTTGCTTGTCGTCTTCAACTGCCCAGAACTATGAGAATCCACCCTGTCTTTCATGTATCCCTACTAAAGGCTGCAACACCCAATACGTTTCCTGGACGTTCTTCTCCTTGCCCTGACCCAGTGCTGGTCGATGGTCAGGAAGAATTTATGGTGGAAAGGATTCTAGATTCCAGGTTGTACAGAAATCAGTTGCAATATTTGATTAAATGGCAGGGCTACCCAGTGGAGGACAACTCATGGGAACCAGTCAACAATGTAAATGCTCCTCGCCTGCTCCGCCAGTTTCATCAGAGGTACCCTGACAAGCCTGGTCTGAGGTCATCCGGAGGTTGTCCCTAAGGGGGAGTAATGTAAGGTTCTTTGTCTCTGTTGACATGTTCCTTGAAACTCAGTTTTCCGTCGGCCATTTTGCTTTCTGTCTTTCTGCAGCTCTTGCCCTCAGTTAATATGGAGTTCCAGTTTTCATGTTCCCGCCCTGATTCTTCCCTCTTGCTTCTTAAGCAGCCTCAGCTGAACAATCAGTGCTCCTGAATCAAGCCTCAGTCAGTCTGTGACCTGACTCCTGGAAACCTTGAACTTGTACTCCAGCTATTCCCTACTGAGGAACCTTTGAACACTTTTGGACTCTGGAAACCTGCTGTTTGGTGAATCCATGTTTGCAGAGGAATTACGGTACAGAGAAGAGATCCTGAACCTGCTTTGGAGATTTATTGTAGTGCTTGAAATTACTCTGGCCTGCTGTGTCTCCTGACTCTGTTCCTGCAAACTGTGTGAACTTTTCAGCATGCTTGTATGAAGTAATACAAGTCATTTCATTTCAACCTATGTCTCCTGTTGTTTCCTCGCACCCAAGCACAAGACGCTATAGGAACTGTACACTATACATGACATCATCATTCCATTTGGTCAGGACTGCCCACTTTCGAAATTTCTGACAGTACAGTTCAGCGGCTTCACAGCCCTGACTTAATGCCAACAAGGTCTTCTCAGCCTGATCAGTGACATTAGGTTCATCGTACAACAACCCCAGAGCCTGAAAAAATACATCAACATCATTCAAAACAGGATCCCCAGGTGTCAGGGAAAAAGCCCAATCCTGAGGGTCGCCACGCAGGAGAGAGATGACAATTTGAACCTGCTGTGCTGCGTTCCCTGAGGACTTAGGCTTCAAGGCAAAAAACAACTTACAGTTATTTTTGAAATTCAGAAATTTAGCCCGATCCCCAAAAACAAATCTGGCATAGGGATCCTAGGTTCCACAACCGGCAACCCAGCAAGATAGGAAGCAATACTCCGAACCTCAGTGGCAAGCTGATCCACACGGCCAGACAACTGTGCAAACTCCATTGAGAGGGGAAAAAAATCCTCCTCAGCACCCAGAGAGAAAGAGGGAAAAAATGCAACAAACAGAAAAAAAAAAAATCTCTGACAACTCTGACAACTTTTTACTTTCCACACTATTTTTCCCTTCTGTGAGTACCATACAATTTTAGTTTTGGGTCGGTGATACTGTTAATGTTTCGGTAGCTGAGGAGAAAAAGCAAAATCGGTAATACACCAGAGAGGCTGGAACCTATTGGATTGCAGTAACCTGAACTAACCACACAACTAGAGGTAGCCGTGGAGCGTTCCTACGTTGATCCTAGATGCCTCGTCACAGCCTGAGAGATAACTACACGTAAAGGCAGAAAGATGAAAGCTATCTGCCCCGGAGCAGATCCCCAAAGAAAATAGGAAGCCCCCAAACATATAATGGCGGTTAGACAAGAAGATAGCACGGACACAGACAGAAAATAGAATGAGCAAACGTTGGGGCCCAATCTGTCTAGACAGAAAAGTACAGGTAAGAATTCAGACTGCAATCCAACAAAAACCCTAAAAAATACCAGCACTACTAATTGCCAAAAAACCTGAGATCACTCGATCTCTACCACCTAAATCAGATCTCTGGTGTAACAAAACAAATCCGCAGCCACTGAAAAAACAGGAAAAAGCAAATGAACAAATAACAGTGGCTACAGATAAATTGAGAGGAGCACAGGCCCCAGGAGGGGACCCGGCTGACCTCCACAAAAGTGCAGAAAACTATGAAAAAAGCAAGCACAAAAAGAAAAGCAGAAAATATCTTATCTGAAAGCAGGAGATGCAGGCAAGACTCCAGCAAACTTCCAAATGAACCACTTTGCTCCGGTTAGTTGGTTAAACAAATCGGGAATTAGCGGTAATGGGTAAGGATTGCGCACAGTGATCTAAGGCCCCCATCCTTCTTTTGACAAAAAAAAATCCTACCGCCACCGGAGACTTAGAGGGTCTTATATGACCTGCAGCCAAACTAGTCTGTAGATATTCCTTTAAGACCTCCCTCTCGGGAATCGTCAGATTAAATAAACGACTCTTAGTGAGTGTAGCACCTGAGACGAATTCAATAGCGCAATCGTAATCTCTATGGGGAGGTAGAACTTGCGATTCAACTTCTGAAAATATCTTCCAGAAATCCTGAATGGCTTCAGGTAGCTCTTTCTTAACAACAGCAGCAATGTGAACATTACAACATTTACCATAACACCCCTGACCCCAGGAACTTATACTACCGGACGACCAGTCCAGCACAGGATTGTGCATTTTTAACCAGGGTAAACCCAGGATGACTGGAACAGGCAATTTATCCATTACAAACAAGTAAATGCACTCCTGATGTTCCATATTGACAATAAGCGGGAACCCAGTGACCTTTCGAGGCACGCACCCATGCTCCAGGGGAGTGTTATCAATCACCACAACAGGGAAAGAAGATGACAATGGTTCAGAATCAAATTTATATTTGTCTAGAAATTGTTGATCAATCAAATTCAGTGCAGAACCACAATCCACCATGACCTGAAAATCAATGGAATGACCATGATAGGTGGAATTACCAGAAAAAAAAACTCCTGCGGACCGTAAAAATGCAATACGAACGGGAGTTTTGGTCCTACTGACCTTTTTTTTCGTTTCTTTCTTTATGCGAACCTCGCATTGCTTAATCAAATGGTCAGCCTTACCACAATACAAGCATAGCCCCTCAGAGAACCTCCTCTCCCTCTCCTGGGAACAAGAGGACATCGCCCCAAGTTGCCTTGGCTCCCCGCTGTCGAAGGGGCTATCCTGAGAGACTGGGTCCAGCATTATAGGAGGCGTCTCATTATTCTGCCTGTCTCTCAATCTTCTATCCACACGGATAGCTAACTGCATAGCAGATTCCAAAGTATCAGGTGCAGGATAAGCAATGAGCAAATCTTTAACCCTTTCACTCAAACCTTCTAAAAACTGACTCTTGAGCGCTGGGTGATTCCACCTGACCTCTGCGGACCATCGTCTGAACAGGGTGCAATACCTCTCAGCATCACCAGAACCCTGTTTAAGCCGTCTGAGCTCTGCCTCAGCTGTGGTGACTCGATCCGGATCATCATATAACAACCCCATAGCAGTAAAAAATGCTTCTACTGACATCAAACAAGGATCATTAGGTGGTAATGAAAATGCCCAGATTTAGGGATCACTCCGCAACAAAGACATAATAATCCCCACACGCTGTGATTCACTCCCTGAGGATCCAGGTCTAAGCCAAAAATATAATAAACATGCATTTTAACCCCTTCAAGACCCAGCCTATTTTGACCTTAAAGACCTTGCCATTTTTGCAATTCTGACCAGTGTCCCTTTATGAGGTAATAACTCAGGAACGCTTCAACGGATCCTAGCGATTCTGAGATTGTTTTTTTCGTGACATATTGGGCTTCATGTTAGTGGTAAATTTAGGTTGATAATTTTTGCGTTTATTTGTGAAAAAAATGGAAATTTGGCGAAAATTTTGAAAATTTCGCAGTTTTCAAATTTTGAATTTTTATTCTGTTAAACCATAGAGTTATGTGACACAAAATACTTAATAAATAACATTTCCCACATGTCTACTTTACATCAGCACAATTTTGGGAACAAAATTTTTTTTTGTTAGGAAGTTATAAGGGTTAAAAGTTGACCAGCGATTTCTCATTTTTACAGCAAAATTTACAAAACCATTTTTTTTAGGGACCACCTCACATTTGAAGTCACTTTGAGGGTCTATATGGCAGAAAATACCCAAAAGTGACACCTTTATAAAAACTGCACCCCTCAAGCTACTCAAAACTACATTCAAGAAGATTATTAACCCTTCAGGTGATTCACAGGAACTAAAGCAACGTGGAAGGAAAAAATGGACATTTTAATTTTTCCAACAAAAATTTTCTTTTAGCATCATTTTTTTCATTTTTACATGGGCAACAGGATAAAATGGATCCTAAAATTTGTTGAGCAATTTCTCCTGAGTACACAGATACCTCATATGTGGTCATAAACCACTGTATGGGCGCACGGCAAGGCTCAGAAGGGAAGGAGCACCATTTGACTTTTTGAATGGAAAATATGCTGGAATATTTAGCGGTTGCCATGTTGCATTTGGAGAGTCCCTGTGTGCCTAAACATTGGAGCTCCCCCACAAGTGACCCCATTTTGGAAACTAGACACCCTAAGGAACTTATCTAGATGCTTAGTGATCACTTTGAACCCCCAGATGCTTCACAAATTGATCTGTAAAAAAAAGAAAGTACTTTTTTTTCACAAAAATTTTCTTTTAGCCTCAGTTTTTTCATTTTCACATGGGCAACAGTATAAATTGGATCCTAAAATTTGTTGGGCAATTTCTCCTGAGTACACAGATACCTCATATGTGGTCATAAACCATTGTTTGGGCGCACGGCAGAGCTCAGAAGGGAAGGAGCGCCATTTGACTTTTTGAATGGAAAATATGCTGGAATATTTAGCGGTTGCCATGTCGCATTTAGAGAGTCCCTGTGTGCCTAAACATTGGAGTTCCCCCACAAGTGACCCCATTTTGGAAACTAGACCCCCTAAGGAACTTATCTAGATGCATAGTGAGCACTTTGAACCCCCAGGTGCTTCACAAATTGATCCTTAAAAAAAAGAAAGTACTTTTTTTTCACAAAAAATTTCTTTTAGCCTCAGTTTTTTTCATTTTCACATGGGCAACAGTATAAATTGGATCCTAAAATTTGTTGGGCAATTTCTCCTGAGTACACAGATACCTCATATGTGGTCATAAACCACTGTATGGGCGCACGGCAGGGCTCAGAAGGGAAGGAGCGCCATTTGACTTTTTGAATGGAAAATATGCTGGAATATTTAGCGGTTGCCATGTCGCATTTGGAGAGTCCCTGTGTGCCTAAACATTGGAGCTCCCCCACAAGTGACCCCATTTTGGAAACTAGACCCCCTAAGGAACTTATCTAGATGCATAGTGAGCACTTTGAACCCCCAGGTGCTTCACAAATTGATCCTTAAAAAAAAGAAAGTACTTTTTTTTTCACAAAAAATTTCTTTTAGCCTCAGTTTTTTTCATTTTCACATGGGCAACAGTATAAATTGGATCCTAAAATGTGGTGGGCAATTTCTCCTGAGTACACAGATACCTCATATGTGGTCATAAACCACTGTTTGGGCGCACGGCAGGGCTCAGAAGGGAAGGAGCACCATTTGACTTTTTGAATGGAAAATATGCTGGAATATTTAGCGGTTGCCATGTCGCATTTGGAGAGTCCCTGTGTGCCTAAACATTGGAGCTCCCCACAAGTGACCCCATTTTGGAAACTAGACCCCCTAAGGAACTTATCTAGATGCATAGTGAGCACTTTGAACCCCCAGGTGCTTCACAAATTGATCCTTAAAAAAAAAGAAAGTACTTTTTTTTCACAAAAATTTTCTTTTAGCCTCAGTTTTTTTCATTTTCACAAGGGCAACAGGATAAATTGGATCCTAAAATTTGTTGGGCAATTTCTCCTGAGTACACAGATACCTCATATGTGGTCATAAACCACTGTTTGGGCGCACGGCAGGGCTCAGAAGGGAAGGAGCGCCATTTGACTTTTTGAATGGAAAATATGCTTGAATATTTAGCGGTTGCCATGTCGCATTTGGACAGTTCCTGTGTGCCTAAACATTGGAGCTCCCCCACAAGTGACCCCATTTTGGAAACTAGACGCCCTAAGGAACTTATCTAGATGCATAATGAGCACTTTGAACCCCCAGGTGCTTCACAGAAGTTTATAACGCAGAGCCGTGAAAATAAAAAATCATTTTTTTTCTCAAAAAATGATTTTTTAGCCCACTATTTTTTATTTTCACAATGGTTACAGGAGAAATTGGACCCCAAAAGTTGTTGTCCAGTTTTTCCTGAGTACGCTAGTACCCCATATGTGGGGGGGAACCACTGTTTGGGCACACGTCAGGGCTCGGAAGGGATGTAGTGACGCTTTGAAATGCCGACTTGATGGAATGGTCTGCGGGCATCTTGTTACGTTTG
The DNA here is from genome assembly GCA_033576555.1 of Oophaga sylvatica. NCBI lineage: Eukaryota > Metazoa > Chordata > Amphibia > Anura > Dendrobatidae > Oophaga > Oophaga sylvatica. Next base: position 17,804 of record JARQOD010009162.1, on the reverse strand, counting down.
CAGAGCCCATGATGTGCCTAAACAGTAGAAACCCCCCCCAAGTGACCCTATTTTGGAAACTAGACCCCGCAAAGAAGTTATCTAGATGTGTGGTGAGCACTTTGAACCCCCAAGGGCTACACAGAAGTTTATAACGCCCGGGCATGAAAATAAAAAAATCATATTTTTTCCACAATCAGGATCTTTTAGTCCCCAATTTTTTTATTTTCCCAAGTGTAACATGAGAAATTAGACACCAAAAGTTGTTGTCCAATTTGTCCTGAGTACGCTGATACCCCATATGTGGGAGAAAACTACTGTATGGGCACACGTCGGGGCTCGGATGGGAAGTAGTGACGTTTTGAAATGCCCACTTGATGGAATGGTCTTCGGGCGTCATGTTACGTTTGCAGAGTCCCTGATGTGCCTAAACAGTAGAAACTCCCCACAAGTGACCCCATTTTGGAAACTAGATCCCCTAAGGAACTCCTATAGATGTGTGATAAGCACTTTGAATCTCCAAGTCCTTCACAGAAGTTTATAACGCAGAGCCGTGAAAATATAAAATCATTTTTTTTCCACAAAAATAATTTTTTAGTCCCCAATTTTTTTTCCCAATGTTAACAGGAGAAATTAGAACCCCCAAAGTTGTTGTGCAATTTTTCCCGAGTACGCTGATACCCCATATGTGGGGATAAACCACTGTTGGGCATACGTCGGGGCTTTGAATAAAGGGAGCACTGTTTGACTTTTTGAACGCAAAATTTGCAGGAATCAATGGTGGCGCCATGTCGCGTATGGAGACCCCCTGATGTGCCTAAATAGTGGAAATCCCTCAATTCTAACTCCAACCCTAACCCCAACACACCCCTAACCCTAATCCCAACTCTAACCATAAACCTAACCACAAGCCTAACCCTAATTCCAGCCCTAACCCTAATTCCAACCCTAACCCAAATTCCAGCCCTAACCCTAATTCTAACCTTAACCCTAATGCTAACTCTGACCCTAAGGCTGGGTTCATATTGCGTTTTACCAGCCCGTTCAACACGTAGTGTTGACCGGCTGGTAACGGTATAGCATAACGCGATCGCGTTATGCTATACCCGCTAGCGCAGATGAATCAGCAGATGATTCATATGTGCTAGCGGTGACGGAGCCCAGATGCTGCAGCCCGTGTCCGAGGCTCCTTCACTGAATGACGGCACGTCGTGAGGATCCCCAGCAACATCCGCCGCGGATCCGCAGCAAAATCAGCCGCGGATCAGCAGCAATATCCGCCGCGGATCAGCAGCAATATCCGCCGCGGACCAGCAGCAATATCTGCCGCGGATCCACAGCAGAATCAGCCGCGGATCAGCAGCAAAATCCGCCGCGGAACAGCAGCAACATCCGCCGCGGATCAGCAGCAAAATCCGTCGCGGATCACCAGCAATATCCGCCGCGGATCAGCAGCAAAATCCGCCGCGGATCAGCAGCAAAATCCGCCGCGGATCAGCAGCAAAATCCGCCGCGGATCAGCAGCAAAATCCACCGCGGATCCGCAGCAAAATCCGCCGCGGATCAGCAGCAATATCTTCCGCGGATCAGCAGCAATATCCGCCGCGGATCCGCAGCAAAATCAGCCGCGGATCCGCAGCAAAATCCGCAGCAAAATCCGCCGCGGATCCGCATCAAAATCCGCCGCGGATCAGCAGCAAAATCCGTCGCGGATCCGCAGCAAAATCCGCCGCGGATCAGCAGCAAAATCCGCCGCGGATCAGCAGCAAAATCCGCCGCGGATCAGCAGCAAAATCCGCCGCGGATCAGCAGCAAAATCCGCCGCGGATCCGCAGCAAAATCCGCCGCGGATCAGCATCAATATCTTCCGCGGATCAGAAGCAATATCCGCCGCGGTTCAGCAGCAATATCCGCCGCGGATCCGCAGCAAAATCAGCCGCGGATCCGCAGCAAAATCAGCCGCGGATCCGCAGCAAAATCAGCCGCGGATCCGCAGCAAAATCAGCCGCGGATCCGCAGCAAAATCAGCCGCGGATCCGCAGCAAAATCCGCCGCGGATCAGCAGCAAAATCCGCCGCGGATCAGCAGCAAAATCCGCCGCGGATCAGCAGCAAAATCCGCCGCGGACCCGCAGCAATATCCGCCGCGGATCCGCAGCAATATCCGCCGCGGATCCGCAGCAAAATCAGCTGCGGATCAGCAGCAAAATCCGCTAGGAAAAAAAAAAAATTCTTTATTTTTTTATTTGTCCCTACCTATGATAAAGGGGGGTTCATTTACTTTTTTTTATTTTGATCACTGTGACAGTTTATCACAGTGATCAAAATAAATTTTTGAACACTGGGGGGCGCACTGCGCATGCGCCGGCCGGCGGGCGCACTGCGCATGCGCCCGCCATTTTCCAAGATGGCGGCGCCCATGAAGAGGCCCGGGCGGATGCCGGGACCGATCCAGGGACATCGGTGGATCGGGAGAGGTGAGTAGGGGGGTCGGAAGGTTAGGGGGGGGATAGGAAGGTGGGGGCAGCGGAGGCCAGGACGAGGGGAGCTGTTAGTGGCGGCGGTGACCGACCGCTGCCATCTTTCGGTGGCGGCGGCCGATCGCCGCCGTGAGCATGTGTGGGGGGGTCAGTGCTTGGTGTCCAGCCATGGCAGATGCTATTGCAGCATCGGCCATGGCTGGATTGTAATATTTCACCAATTAAATTGGTGAAATATTACACATTGCTCTGATTGGCTGTTTCACTTTTAACAGCCAATCAGAGCGATCGTGGCCACGGGGGGGTTAAGAAAACCCCCCTGTGGTGAAGCACAAAGGGTCCTGTAACTGCGGGTCGGGTGACCTTTGAGTGACCCCGGTCTCCCGGCCCGCAGGGACGAGATCCTTTCATGACGCAGGGTATGCGTCATAGGTCGGAATGGCACCGACTTTCATGTCGCATACGCTGTGTCAAAGGTCGGGAAGGGGTTAAATGTAAAAAATTCCTGCCATTTACCAGAAAAAAACTCAGGTAGTCCTACCTTAGGCTCTTCACAGCGTACTCCAGGACAATTACTCACGTGCTGTTGCAGGCTGGCTACCTTCAAAGTTAACCCTTGCAAGTGTTGAGTAAGTTCTTGGACGCTGTTCATATTGAAGGACTTTTGTTTTTTTATATGTGCTGGCTGGACATACTGTTATGGGTCTGCAACTCAGGAATAGAGCGGGGGGAATCTGAGCCTGCACTAGGACTAGACTCGATCCCTATGGTGGAGCGGGAGACCTATTCCTTGCAAATAGACCCACCGACGATCCTAGTCTAGACTCAAGCGAAGACCTGAAGGTGGGGGAAGGGGATCCCTGAAAGATCTAAGGACTGGGAACAAAACACTGGTAACCTCCTAGCAGGGAAATAGAGGAAGCTGCGGGAAAAAAAACAAAAAGACTAAGCAAGCAGAACTAGAGTTCCCAGAACTGCACAAAGTATAGCACAAAGCTGTCAAGGCTCCTAGTCAGAACTCAAGCGGATTAACACTGATGTCCAGCAAGGACTGGGAGGCAGGTGCAGGGTAATAAAGGGTGATACAATCACCTGAACAACGACAAGCCCATCACCAGGGGAAAAAAGACCAGCAGCCAGAAACCACAACAAGATGGCGGATGGTCAAACTGAATAGATTCTAACACTGTCACCTAGGCTGCAGGAGACTCTGGTGCAGTATGCTGCCCCCAGGTCGGTGGAAGCCGCCATGTCCCTTGCTATCCAGGTGAATAGACGCCTCAGGTAGAGGCATATACCAAATCTGCCCCCTGTTGTCCTTGCTAGGGAGGAGGATGCATCAGTGCAGACAGACGAACCCATGCAGGTGGAAGGAGTTGCATCTCAAACGGGGTTGCCTGCAGTTCACCGTGGAATGGGGGTATATTTTTACTGTGGGCAAATCGGTCATTTTATCAATGTCTGACCAGCTCGCGCCAAAATACCTGCATCATCTAAAAAGCCGCATCCCCCTGGTCGTGTGGAAGGAGGCGACCAGGGTGTGTATATTTTCTTTATTGTCTCATCTCAGTGCACCATCCCTGCTGAAGTGGTGGTTGGCGGGGTGATTGAGACTATACTGGTGCTTTTAGACAGTGGAGCGGGAGGCAATTTGGTGGATGCTCACTTTGTCCATACCCATGGCCTGATGAGTTGGACGATAGCGAGACCCCTAAGCGTTCAGGCCATTGAGTCTGTCCCATTCAGCTAGGGGAGGGTGATCAAAGTCGTAGATAATATACACCTGCTTATAGGGACTTGTCATGAAGAGTCCCTGTCATGCTACTCATGGGGGGGAATGCCAACTCCCATCGTTTTAGGCCTCCCTTGGTTGAAAAAACACAACCCGGTCATAGATTGGCTGTCCAGGGAAGTAGTCAGCTGGGACTAGTCGTGTAAGGACTGCTGCCTGGGAACTACGATCTCTGCCGTCCTTCTACAACCTACCCCTTCCTTGGTGGGGGCAGCAGAGGTGCTGCCAGGGAGTGGGGGGCAAGACTCAACCCTCACCACAAGTTAACCCTGAATGTTGGAGTCCTCTTAGGAGAATGGGTAAAGGGACGGTGATGGTTCCCTCTGTGCATAGTGGGGATGCCTCTGTTGTCGGTTCTTCAAAGAGTTCACCATCTTGTGGCAAACGCATGTGTAGCAATAAATGTTCAGGTCCGGACCTGTGTGTGAATGAGTACGTGTGGGTGTCCACCAAAAACATCAGGTGGAAGTGTGCTACTGGGACTTGGAGTTCTAGGGTGATTGGGCCGTATCGGGTGTCGGCCATTCTTGGCCCGGAGACTTTCCGCGGGAGTTACCCCCAGTAATGCACGTACACATCACATTCCACAGGTCGGCGCTCTGGAGATTTGTGGCGCTTCCGTAGCCTACATTATTATCACCTCCATCGGGCTGCGTTCGCCATAAACCTGAGGGTCAGGTGACTGCAGAGGTGAACTCTGGTGGGTCGAGGCGCCTCACCGTATGTTGTTTTCTGGTGAGGTCTGGTGTTGAGGGTCCAGAGGCCCCTCATTGAAAGGGGGGTACGGTCACGATCCATTTTTGGATTTGTGGCAGCTCTGGATCCACTTAATTAAAACATTTTTCCTTTCAGGACAGCGGGGGTTAATATCAGTGTTTCCCCGCTGGCAAGCTGGTGTAATTGCAGTGCTTCTAAGTCAGCTGATGCAGGTGGTGACCACTCCCACCATCCTTTAAAAGGTCACCTGATGCGTCAGCTGACTGTTGGTGATACAGGTCCTATCTGGAAACCAGCCTAGCAGGAGCAGCTCTCTGGTTTCAGCCCCGTCTTTTGTTTGGTGTCCAGTTGCTGTGTTTTCTGCCATGTGGAGCTTAGCAGTGGTGTTCATAAGCTAAGTGTTGTGTTTTTTTTGTTACCTTGTCCCGTTTGTGTTTGTCTCTTCCCCCTGTGTTTATTATCTGCAGTACGGAGGCTAGTGCTCCTTGCCAGCCAGTGCACTAGCCAGGGCAGCTATAGGTGACAACTAGGGACGAGGTATCCTGACGGTGGCGGGGGGAAGGACCCGCATAGGTGGTGAGGGGAGTGCAGGGACAGGTTCAGGTTTGAGCTCATGTGGTGACCATCCCTCATCTCGCCTTTCCCATCCCATCGTGACACTTCTCATTGTTGTGCACTTACTTATCCTTCACCCAGCATGACACTGTCCCTGTCCCGGAGTTACTCTTGAAGTTAGAGAGGCCTGAAACTCTGACCTTTCTATGCTCATGTTAAACCCTGGTCTGTCCCCTCACCCACCCCATGAGGCATGGGACAGAAAAGTAAGGTAAAAAATGACACAAAGACAAAATTAATTACGATTCATTACCCAACGTGACAATCAAACTTCAGGTGTTCCAAGGGGACGTGACACTCTCGTGACAGCTTATCACTGGCAGTGAGGGTGTTTAAATCACACATTCTGCAACACATCTGTCCCTGGTATCTCAGGCTCTGCTTCCTTCACGTTAGTCTGCTGCCTTCTGTTGTCCTCCACATCATGTTGCTTGGTGTGGCTCAGTGACGTCATCTCCCTAATTGTATTTAATGCCCAATAGGACACACATTTGTGCCTTAGGATTGAGTCTCTAGACTTTTGTTTGGAGTACTCCACCTTCTGTGCACACCATGCGTCACTTGCTTCTATCCCCAATGGGTTCCGCTTCACCGGTCCTGCTGCTCCCAAGATTCCTGAGTGGGCCAAGTCCTCACTGCCCACATACTTTTCTGCTTGCTGCATCAAGGCCTGGTGTGAAGCTTAGAAGATCCACCTCACAAGGTGACCAGCCTGGTAGAAGAGAAACTATGTGATGCTGACATACGGAATGATTGCAAAATTAAGTGGGAAGTTTATATATCCTTTATTATGATGATGAAGCATCTAAAGTTACATATTCCAAACTGAATTACACACAGAGACACATCCATAAATGCTTTCTGAAGCTGGCCTTAAAAATAAGCCAAGTACTTGTTTATCCGGCAACTGTGTGTCCAGCCTGCCCATAAATATACACACTCGGCTCAGTTGATTATTTTCTTGTGGAGGGGAGACAAGCCATTTCAAAATGCCTCTCTTTACAGTCTTTTGCCCATAATTACAAAAGGATCAGACGTGTTGAAATCCAAAATGCAAAATTTATGTTTCTATTGAAGATAACCGGGAGGCCCTCAAAAACTCTAGATTGTTATTGTAATTTTTCCATCATTGCAATCAGCCTTCATCCAAGACTATATGAAAAGGTGAAGAGCTGCTCAGAAATAGTAGCAGATCCAGAACTACTGTATTTGATTGCACGATTGGTCATTTATTGTAATATCTGGCATGTAGATGTAATGATTGCTCACCTGGACTGATTGTCTTGGTGGCCACAGTCACTTTTGCACAGGCTGGACTGGGTTACAGAATCTAATTGATTTTCTAATATCCAAACCAGCCTACTGCAGGTACGTTTGATCTTGGCTGCAAGACAATCTCCAGATTGCAGTCCCAATAAATGGTAGCTGATTGGTGGCAGTAGAGTTGGTAGAGCAGTGTATGAAGATGGAGCGGCACAGTCACCAGGAGAGCAATACAAATGCGAACAACACACGGGATACAAGCCATTGCCATCAACAAGACACATATCAAGCCCAGAAAAACTACACAGATCAATCACAATATTCAGGAGCAAGGTCTGAAGTGTAGTCAGGATTAAGCCAGCACTGCAGTCAAAATTAGGAGAGGCACAGAACATAAGGCGCAGTACAGAAATAGTAATCCAAAAATTGTGATCAAGAATGAGACAAGGACTGTATATAACAATCCACACGAAAACACATAATGTTATGGAATTAATCACTAATAACTGGCAGCCATTACACAGGAGATTCACAGAAAGTGCCCAGAGCTCTGCTTAATCAGCTGGATAAGCTTCCCGATTGGCCCAAATGGGCTGATTTCTGTGATTGGCCAGCAAATTGCACGCCCAGCATATTTTGGGCATATTTTTTACATCCAGACATCATTTACAGTCATGGAGGAAAGTGTTGGTACCTTTGAAATTGTAGTGAAATATGTATATACAGTGCCTACAAGTAGTATTCAACCCCCTGCAGATTTAGCTGGTTGACACATGCGGAATTAACTTGGCATTGTGACATTTGTACTGTAGATCAGCCTGGAAGTGGGAAATGCACTGCAGCAAAAATTTTTGTTTTAATTTTTTTTTTTTTTTAAAACGTTAAAAGTTAATTCAGAGTGTCATTTATTATTCAACCCCTCAAATCACAAGAATTCTGTTTGGTCCCCCTAAAGTATTAAGAAGTAGTTCAGGCACCAAGAATAATGAGCTTCACATGTGTGGATTAATGATCTCTTTTGCCAGCCTTTTCTGACTATTTAAGACCCTCCCCAAACTTGTGAACAGCACTCATACATGGTCAACATGGGAAAGACAAAAGAGCATTCCAAGGCCATCAGAGACAAGATCGTGGAGGGTCACAAGGCTGGCAAGGGGTACAAAACCCTTTCCAAGGAGTTGGCCCTACCTGTCTCCACTGTTGGGAGCATCATCCGTAAGTGGAAGGCTTATGGAACTACTGTTAGCCTTCCACGGCCTGGACAGCCTTTGAAAGTTTCCTCCCGTGCCGAGGCCAGGCTTGTCCGAAGAGTCAAGGCTAACCCAAGGACAACAAGGAAGGAGCTCCGGGAAGATCTCATGGCAGTGGGGACATTGGTTTCAGTCAATACCATAAGTAACGTACTCCACCGCAATGGTCTCCGTTCCAGACGAGCCCGTAAGGTACCTTTACTTTCAAAACGTCATGTCAAGGCTCGTCTACAGTTTGCTCATGATCACTTGGAGGACTCTGAGACAGACTGGTTCAAGGTTCTATGGTCTGATGAGACCAAGATCGAGATCTTTGGTGCCAACCACACACGTGACGTTTGGAGACTGGATGGCACTGCATACGACCCCAAGAATACCATCCCTACAGTCAAGCATGGTGGTGGCAGCATCATGCTGTGGGGCTGTTTCTCAGCCAAGGGGCCTGGCCATCTGGTCCGCATCCATGGGAGGATGGATAGCACGGCCTACCTGGAGATTTTGGCCAAGAACCTCCGCTCCTCCATCAAGGATCTTAAGATGGGTCGTAATTTCATCTTCCAACAAGACAACGACCCAAAGCACACAGCCAAGAAAACCAAGGCCTGGTTCAAGAGGGAAAAAGTCAAGGTGTTGGAGTGGCCTAGTCAGTCTCCTGACCTTAACCCAATTGAAAACTTGTGGAAGGAGCTCAAGATTAAAGTCCACATGAGACACCCAAAGAACCTAGATAACTTGGAGAAGATCTGCATGGAGGAGTGGGCCAAGATAACTCCACAGACCTGTGCCGGCCTGATCAGGTCTTATAAAAGACGATTATTAGCTGTAATTGCAAACAAGGGTTATTCCACAAAATATTAAACATAGGGGTTGTATAATAATTGACCCACACTTTTATGTTTAAAATTTATTAAAATTCAACTGAGCAACATAACTTTTTGTTTTGTAAGATTTATGCTTCTGTTAATAAATCCTACTCTCGTTTGCAGTTGAAGGCTCTAACTTATTTGCATCTTATCAAACCAGCTAAATCTGCAGGGGGTTGAATACTACTTGTAGGCACTGTATATGGATGTATGACCAGCAGTAAATTAACACCTGTCCTTAAGCCCCCGTCTCACATAGCGAGATCGCTAACGAGATCGCTGCTGAGTCACTAAATTTGTGACGTAACAGCGACCTCAATAGCGATCTCGCTACGTCTGACACGTACCAGCGATCAGGCCCCTGCTGTGAGATTGCTGGTCGTGCAAGAATACTCTGGACATTTTTTTGGTCGTTGAGGCCCCGCTGCGTCGCATGCATCGTCCTGTTTGACACATGGGCGTGCTTTTGTGTTGCCATTTCCGCGCCCCTAAGCTACGATTGGTGGTCGCTACTGCGTTCTGATTGGCGTCCTTGTTTGCAAGGAAGCCAGCACTGTGGCGATTCTGTTCTTTGTTCCAGATCGTGTGAAGAAAGCAACGTAGCAGCGCTTTCATTCATCCATCCTACTTGTTTGAGATCACAGTTGCGTTCTCCAGCTGCAACTCAACACCTATTCTACTATTCTTTTGACAACTACTCTGACTACACTGTGAAAGGTAGGTATGTTTTTTGGGTCTCAAATGCGATTCCTATTGTCTATTGTCTGCTATCACTGCTCTGGAGGGATGGAGGGAGGGCTTTACTTCTATCGGTGTACATGTGCTTTTGCATCGGCGGCCATTTTAGGGGGTCTCGGGTGGGGTCTCAAATACGTTTCCATTTGAACTCAGTTTATATGACACCTACCAATTGTATTTTTTTTTTGTTTCAGTTTGCCCCATCATGAACAATGCGCAGTGTGCTGTTGTGGTTGCTGCATTGCTTGTTGAGGAAGCAAGGCGTCAAGATGAGGCACGGATGCTGGAGAGGCGTTCTAAAAGAAAACGTCGCATGTGGACCAGAGAGTGGCTGCAGAAGAGGTCCAAATTTTCCCACATGCAACTGGTGAAAGAGCTTCAGGAGAAAAATCCTCATGATTTCCGCAATTATCTGCGGATGTCTGAGGAATCCTTCACCTATTTACTTGGAAGAATTACTCCACTAATTGAACGGAAGGATACAGCGATGCGTGCTGCCATCCCAGCCGATGAAAGATTGGCAGTCACGCTGCAATTCCTGGCCACTGGACGCTCTTTGCAAGACTTGCATTTTTCTTCCGCCATTTCAAGGCCACTACTGAGTGTTCTCATTCCGGAAACGTGCACGGCGATTTTCAGTTGTCTACGTAGCTACATGGAGTTTCCCAACACGGAGGCAGAATGGAGCAAGATTGCCAACGATTTTGATCAGCTATGGCAGTTCCCAAACTGTGGTGGGGCTTTGGACGGGAAACATGTCCGTATAACTCAGCCACCCAACAGCGGATCATATTTCTTCAACTATAAGGCCGGTGTCACACTGCCGAGTTTGATGCGAGTTAGTCGCACGACTTTCTCGCATCAACACCCGGCACGGCCGCCCGCTCTCGGACCCCAGTGCACGGCGGCATAGAAATACATGCAGCCGCACACTCAGGTACGAGAGCGGGCGGCCGTGCCGGGTGTTGATGCGAGAAAGTCGTGCGACTAACTCGCATCAAACTCGGCAGTGTGACGCCGGCCTAAGGGCTATTTCAGCATCATCCTAATGGCCCTTGTTAACGCAAATTATGAAATCATTTGTGTAGACATTGGGATGAATGGAAGGGTTTCCAATGGTGGAATTTTGGAGCATACGTTTTTTGGAGAGCGTTTACTTAACTGTGAACTTCACTTGCCTCCTAACTCTGAGACTAGAGGAAACCTTAATTTTGTTTTTATTGGCGACGATGCCTTCCCGCTTCATCCCAATCTTATAAAACCTTTCCCTCAAAAAAGTCTCACACGGGAAAGGAGAATTTACAACTACCGCTGGTCAAGGGCACGTCGGGTTGTGGAGAATGCCTTTGGTATCATGGCCAATCACTTCCGCGTTTTGCACACACCGATTAACATGAAACTGGAATCAATTGACTCTGTAGTTTTGGCCTGTTGTGTGCTTCACAATTTTCTTCGCCGACGCGATTCAGTGGCGTACTGTCCTCCTGGCTTTGGGGACTCTGTGAATGACACGAACGGAGAAGTGCAGCTGGGCGAATGGCAGGCAAGCGAAAACGCAATTGCTGGCCTTCGACCATTGGGACCTGGAAGAAGCACCCAGGATGCGAAGACCTGCAGAGACAATTACTGTGATTATTTTAACGGTCCCGGTGCTGTGACTTGGCAGCATCAGAACCTATAGTGGACTACTACTGATATACTTACCGTACTTAAATTCGTGAATAAATTTGTATCACTTAATGTGTTTTTTACTTATCGTTAATTTGGTTTCTCAACAGTACTTTCATTGTTTAAAGTAACATATACTCAGATGTATGAGTAATGAGGTACTATACAGTAACATGAGGTAATACGCAGTAATATGAGGTAATACACAGGTAACATCTACTATATAATCGTGTAATTCTGTCTGTCTGTAACGAAAAGCCCGCGTCACTGATTGGTTGCACCCGGCTGGACACGACCAATCAGCGACTGGCACAGTCCGGCTGCGAATTGGCGCAGGATTTGAACCACGAACACCACCACTATTGTCGGGAGAAAAGCAGCCGCTCCTGCCGCATGGAGGTCAGCGGCGACGCAGCCGGGAGATTACCGGCGCCAGCCTGTCATCTCCCGGCTGCTCGCAGCGGAAGTACCCTGACTGGCGTCCTCCATGTAAACCCCAGCAGCAGCCTCCACATATACCCCACCAGCAGCAGCCTCCACATATACCCCAGCAGCAGCAACCTCCACAGCCGCCAAAATGTCAAAAATTGAGATAAATGAGGTATCGCTGTAATCATACTGACCCGAACAATAAAACTGCTTTATCAATTTTACCACACACAGAACGGTATAAAGGCCCCCCCAAAAGAAAATAGTGAATTGCTGTTTTTTTTATACTAACCTCCCAAAAATTGAATTAAAAAAGCAGTCAAAAAATGTCACGTGCCCAAAAATGGTACCAATAAAAACGCCAACTCGTACCGCCAAAAATAAGACCTCACATGACTCTGTGGGCAAAACTTTGCAAAAATTATAGCTCTCAAAATGTAGTGATGCAAAAACTATTTTTTGCAATAAAAAGTGTTTTTTAGCGTGACAGCTGCCACACATAAACACACACCATAATACATCAAAACCCCCTTTAAAACCAACAACATACCCGTGCTCCCGTCTGACCGGGGACGCTGTATAGAAGAGATGTTAATTTTGGGACGCAGTAGCGTCTCCGTTTTGCCAAAGCCCTGCGGTTAATACAGCGGTTCACGCGAGAACGCAGTAGCGTCCTCTAACCGGCCTGCCACGTCACACGTTGAATCGCAAACTGTGGGCGGCGCTGATGCGTCATGGGCGGGTTTTACGTCGTTAATGCGGCCTTGCTCGGTACATGAGGCAGGAATATGGCGGCCAGGAAACGTAGTGCACTGTGGGGAGATGCTGAAGTCCGCTTCCTCATCAGAGAGGTGGATGCCAGGGACTACTGGTGCACTGAGCACCAAAATCATCCTGTCCTCCATAAGCAGGCAGTGCTGCGGAGGATCAAGCGGGGCCTGGCCAGGAGATTTGGCGTGCAGCGGTCCACAACACAAATCCGCAAGAAGCTGGCTGATCTGCGGTACAGATCCAGCTACCGCATCGCCAGCATCCGTGCACAGAGGCAGGCCCGTCATGGTGAGTGGCATTAATTATAATGCAGTAATATAGTATAATGCACATCATATACTGGAGCATCATATGGAGCACATATGGGGCCTATTCTGTATGGAGCATTATATAGGGAGCATTATACACTGGAGAATTATATATGGGGCCCATCATATACTAGAGCATCATATAGGGTTCATTATTTATGGGCATCATATCGGGCCCTTTATATATAGAGCATCATATGGAGCACATATGGGGCCTATTCTGTATGGAGCATTATATGGAGCCCATTCTGTATGGAGCAATAAAAATGACCCATCGTAAACTTTATGAAGCTTTATATGTGACTCATTATACTGTATAATAGCCATAATCAACCAAGTTAGTAGAAGGAGTATTCCACTCAATTGTATTTTTTTTCAGCAGCACCACCATTACCAGCTGCATCACCAGCTGCACCACCATCACCAGCAGCACCATCATCAGCAGCAACCCCTTCTCCTGCTGCTACCCCACCTCCAGTAATGGGGTCATCAACATCTTCCCTGTTATGATTCGGTAGCTGAGGAGGACAGGAACAACAGCAGGGCAGCCAAACACCTGAGATGTTGGTAACTGATGGGTTGCAGATTCCTAAACTAACGACACAACAAGAGGTAGCCGTGGAGTGTTCCTACATTGATCCTAGACGCCTAGTCACAGCCTGAGAGATAACTACACCTAAAGGCAGAAAGATGAAAGCTATCTGCCCCGAGCAGATCCCCAAAGAAAATAGGAAGCCCCCAAACATATAATGGTGGTTAGAAAATACAAACATAGGCAGAAAATAGACTGAGCAAACGCTGGGGCCACAAGCTGACTAAATAGGATAGGACAGGAGAGATTACTTTCTGCAACTCGGAAAACCCTACAAAAATCCAACAATTCTGATTACAAAAATACTGAGATCACACGATCTCGCCACCCACTAAATCAGATCTCAGTGTGAACAAAAACCAAGCTGCTGCAGCTGAAAAAACAGGAAAAAGCAAATGAGAAAATAACAGTGGCTGCAGAAAAACTGTGAGGAGCTCAGGCCCCAGGAGGGGACCTGGCTGACCTCCACAAAAGTGCAGAAAACAATGCAAAAAGCAAGCACAAAAAGAAAAGCAAAAAATATCTTATCTGAGAGCAGGAAAAGAGGCAAGACTCAGCAAGCTTCCAAGTGAACCAGGAAGCAAAGTTGAGACAAGAACAATTGATCACCGGCAACCATGATGGGGGGAAACCTCCCTTATATCCAGCCAGTCCGTGATCCCTGATTGCCAATCCTCATTGAATGGTTCAGTACTGTTTGCAACCACCAGAGGGAGCTTCTGCTCAGAATTCATTTCTAAAACATTCATAACAGTACCCCCCCTTTGAGGAGGGGTCACCGAACCCTCATTTGTGCAACCAGGTCGGTCAGGATGAGCTCTGTGATACGCACGGATCAGTCTCCTAGAATGGATGTCCGAAGCAAACACCCAATAATTGTCCTCCTGACCATAACCTCTCCACTTAACCAAATACTGGAGTTTCTGTCTAGAAAAACGAGAATCCAATATTTTCTCAACCACATACTCCAGATTGCCCTTAACCAAAACAGGGTCAGGAGGCGCAGCCATAGGAACCACTGGCTTGACAAACCTCTTCAATAAGGACTTGTAGAACACGTTATGGATCTTAAATGTCCCTGGAAGAAGCAAACGGAAGGAAACAGGATTAAGAATCTCCATGATCTTATAAGGTCCAATGAACCTGGGCTTAAACTTTGGAGATGCAACCCTCATAGGGATATTTCTTGAGGACAACCAAACCAAGTCCCCCACTTTAAACCGAGGACCATCAGTCCTATGCCGGTTGGCAAACCGTTGGGCCTTCTCCTGAGAGAGAGACAACCTCTCCACTACCTGGTCCCAAATCTGCCACATTCGCTTCACAACAGAGTCAACACCCGGACAGACAGAAGCCTCCGCCTGTCCCGAAGAAAATCGAGGGTGAAACCCAAAATTGCAGAAAAATGGAGACATCAAGGTGGCAGAGCTAGCCCTATTATTAAGAGCAAACTCAGCCAAAGGCAAAAAAGAGACCCAGTCATCTTGATCAGCAGACACAAAACATCTCAAATAAGTCTCCAAGGTCTGGTTTGTTCTCTCGGTTTGTCCATTGGTCTGAGGATGAAAAGCAGAGGAGAAAGATAATTGAACACCAAGTTTAGAGCAAAATGTCCTCCAAAATCTGGAAACAAACTGGACTCCTCTGTCAGACACAATGTTCTCCGGAATGCCATGTAACCGAACCACGTGCTGAAGGAACAAAGGCACCAATTCGGAGGAGGAAGGTAACTTAGGTAATGGCACAAGATGTATCATCTTGGAAAACCTATCACAGATTACCCAGATAACGGTCATTCTCTGAGAAACAGGGAGGTTGGAAATAAAATCCATAGAGATATGGGTCCATGGCCTCTTGGGCACAGGTAATGGCATTAACAAACCACTAGAGCGAGAGCAAGGCTTGGAGCGAGAGCAAGTCCCACAGGACTGCACAAATTCCCTGACGTCACGAGACAAAGTAGGCCACCAAAAGGACCGACTCACCAAGTCTCTGGTACCAAAAATCCCGGGATGACCAGCCAGCGCGGAACAATGAATCTCAGACATCACACTCTTCTTCCACTGGTCTGGGACAAACAATTTTCCAATAGGGCAGCGCTCAGGTTTATCCTCTTGACACCCTTCCAAGGCCAGTCTCAAATTGGGCGAGATGGCGGAAAGAACTACACCCTCTTTCAAAATAACAGTAGGATCAGATAACTCAGGAGAGTCCGCAAATAAACTCCTCGAGAGGGCATCCGCCTTAACATTCTTAGTGCCAGGAAGAAAAGAAACCACAAAATTAAAACGTGTGAAAAACAAGGCCCACCTGGCCTGTCTAGGATTAAGTCGCTTGGCTGATTCCAGATAAACCAGATTCTTATGGTCCGTGAGGACCACCACCTGATGTTTGGCTCCATCCAGCCAATGTCTCCACTCTTCAAAGGCCCACTTCATGGCCAATAACTCCCGATTACCCACGTCATAATTACGTTCAGTTGGAGAAAATTTTCGAGAGAAAAAGGCACAAGGGTTACTCTTAGAGGTCTCTGGATCTCTTTGGGACAAAACGGCACCTGCTCCAATTTCAGAGGCATCAACCTCCACCTAAAACTGTAGAGAAACATCAGGCTGCCGTAGAACAGGAGCAGAAGTGAATCTCTGTTTAAGTTCCTGAAACGCAGAGACTGCCTCAGGAGGCCAATAGTGTTGAGCGATACGATACTGCAAATATCGGGTATCGGCCAATATTAGCTGTATCGGACTTTCGATTCCGAGTTCCGATATTGTCGTCTTATCGGATACCGGAATCGGAATTGTCACTGTCACTGTCAGTGTCCGTCGGTCGGGTCTGTCAGGAGTCAGCGGCACTTACCTGGCAGAAGATCTCCGGCGGTCACGGCCTGGACTGCTTGATGGCCGCCATCATCTTTCCCCGGCGGTCACATGCAGTTTCTCGCGATAACTGCAGTGACTGCTGGGTAATCCCGGCCGTAAAGCAGTCAGTCCGATGACGTCACCGCCGGGGAAGCAGGCAATCAGCTGTGCTTCGTCGCGATGACAGGCTCTGCCTGTCATTGCGATGTAGCAGAGCTGGATCGTCGTGGGACACTCGTTACTATGGACTGCGTCGGACAGGTGGTATACTGTTGGTTTGTTTTTTTCCTTTTTTTACAGGAGATCGATGGCGTCGCAGGAATGAGAGTATAATAAAAGAAATGAAAACTGTGTTGTCTCTTTTATTTCATTAAAAGACTTTTTCTTGCTTTGTCTTTTTTTTATACATTTAAAAAGTTTGGGATTAATAATGGATCGGTGACTTATTGACGCCTATCCATTATTAACCGGGCTTATTGTCACCGTGCAATCAACGGTGACATTAACCCCTTATTACCCCACTTGCCACCGCTACAGGGCAGTGGGAAGAGCCGGGTAAAGTGCTGTAGCCTGGTATTATCAGGCTGTTGAGGGCCAAAATCCATGGGCCTTGACAGTCTTTTAATACCAGGCCGCAGCAGTCTGCATTTTACTTGGCTGGTTAACAAAAATAGGGGGACCCCTACGCCGTTTTTTTTTCGAGGGGATCCCCTATTTTTGTTAACCAGCCAAGCTAAGCAGACTGCTGTGGCCTGGTATTATCAGGCTGGCAAGGTCCATGGATATTGGATACTTACCAGCCTGAAAAACCAGGCCTCAGCAGTCTGCTTCATCTGGCTGGTTAACAAAAATAGGGGGGACCCCACGCCAATTTTTTTTCGAGGTGATCCCCTATTTTTGTTAACCAGCCAAGATATGCAGACTGCTGTGGCCTGGTATTATCAGGCTGGCAAGGTCCATGGATCTTGGCTCCTTACCAGCCTGAAAAACCAGGCCTCAGCAGTCTGCTTCATCTGGCTGGTTAACAAAAATAGGGGGGACCCCACGCCAAATTTTTTCGACGGGATCCCCTATTTTTGTTAACCAGCAAAGATAAGCAGACTGCTGTGGCCTGGTATTATCAGGCTGGCAAGCAGGGTCGGACTGAGCCACCGGAGAAACCTCCAGTATGCCCCAGCTCCTGCGTGGTGGGCCCTGATTTGAAAGGATAGGTCGCGGGGCAGAGGGGGCGGTGGCCCCGGGCCCCGCGCTCTGAGGGGGCCCACCCGGAGCTACGCTACAGTAACTGTATCGGCGTGCACAGCACGCCGATACAGTTACATTCTGCGGCAGAGCAGGGAGAATCGATCTTCCTGCTCTGCCGCCCAGAAGCTATGGGGCCTGAACAGGCGTTGGGGGGGCCCGGTGCCAGCAGTGGGCCCCCCACCCGTCATCGGAGGGTCAGCTGTATCGGCATCCAGCCGATACAGCTGACCGCATATA
>JARQOD010009161.1:0-32564 GCA_033576555.1 Oophaga sylvatica | reverse complement strand
TGATCCCGTTGCCAGTGATAGAGGAGCCTTTCCAGAGGATCGCGGTGGACATTGTGGGCCCGCTGGCCGTCCCCAGCAGCTCTGGAAAGCAATACATCCTTACTGTGGTAGACTACGCTACCCGGTACCCGGAGGCAGTAGCTCTGTCCTCAACTAGGGCAGATAAGGTGGCGGATGCACTGGTGACCATCTTTTCACGGGTAGGATTTCCCAGGGAGATGCTTACCGATCAAGGGACCCAATTTATGTCTCGCCTAATGAAGGCTCTCTGCAGCAAAATGCAGGTGACGCGTATGGTATCGAGTGCGTATCACCCACAGACCAATGGTTTGTGTGAGCGCTTTAACGGTACCCTCAAACAGATGCTCCGCATGCTGGTTGAGACCCAGGGACGCGATTGGGAGCGGTACCTCCCACACCTGCTGTTTGCCTACAGAGAAGTCCCGCAGGCCTCGACGGGGTTCTCCCCCTTTGAGCTCCTGTATGGCAGGCGAGTCCGGGGACCCCTTGGGTTGATAAGAGAATCCTGGGAAGATGAGCCAAACCCCACGGAAGTGTCCATCGTGGATTATGTCATGCGCTTCCGTGACAAGATGCAGACCTTGACGCAGTTGGTGCATGACAACATGACGCAGGCTCAGGCTGACCAGAAGCACTGGTACGACCAGAACGCCCGGGAGCGGACCTACCAGGTGGGTCAAAAGGTGTGGTGCTGGTCCCCGTACCAAAGGATAAGCTTCAGGCAGCCTGGGAAGGCCCGTACGTCGTGCACCAACGGCTCAACCCAGTCACCTACATGGTCACGCTTGACCACACTCGGGGTAGGCGCAAGGCCTTTCACGTCAACATGATGAAGGCCCATCACGAACGTGAAGCCTGCGTCCTACCGGTCTGCAATCTGCCCGAGGACGGAGAAGAGGATCCCCTCCTAGACATGCTGGCCCAAGCTAATGCCAATGGGTCCATTGAGGACGTGGAGGTAAATGCCTCGCTAACCGTCTCCCAGCTGTTGCAGTTGCTGACCACTCTGGAACCCTTCCGGGCCGAGTTCACGAACCGACCCGGAAGGACCGAGTTGGCAGTCCACGAGGTGGACACCGGGGATCATGCCCCATTACGGCGGACACCTTATCGGATCTCTGAGGAAGTGCAGCAGATTATGCGCCAGGAGATCCACGAGATGTTGCAGCTGGGGGTGATCCGGCCGTCCAAAAGCGCGTGGGCCTCCCTGTAGTTCTCGTGCCAAAAAAGGATCAGACCACCCGGTTCTGCGTGGACTACAGGGGGCTCAACGCCATCACTACCTCTGATGCGCACCCAATGCCACGCATCGAGGATCTGCTGGAGCGGTTGGCGAATGCCAAGTACATATCCATCATGGATTTGAGCCGGGGATACTGGCAGATTCCCCTGAGCCCTGCGGCGCAGGAGAAATCCGCCTTTATCACCCTTTTGGACTGTACGCGTCCACGGTCATGCCTTTCGGCATGAAGAATGCCCCTGCCACTTTTCAGCGGATGGTCAACCACCTGCTTCAGGGACTGGAGGAGTACGCTGTGGCGTACCTGGACGACATTGCCGTCTTCAGTTCCACCTGGGAGGAACACCTTCAGCATCTCCAGGAGGTGCTCAAGCGTATTCACCAGGCAGGTCTGACCATCAAGCCGGGAAAATGCCAGATGGGCATGAGGGAGGTCCACTACCTGGGGCACCGGGTAGGTGGGGGTTCCATGAGTCCAGAGCCCGAGAAAGTGGACGCGATCGTGTCCTGGCCCACCCCCAGGACCAAAAAGCAGGTGAAGTCCTTCCTGGGCACTGCAGGGTACCATAGGCGTTTCGTACTGAACTATAGCGCCATTGCAAAACCCTTGACGGACCTCACCAAGGGCGGTCTACCCCAAACAGTCAGCTGGACAGATGGCTGTGAGGCGGCATTCCGAGCTTTGAAAACAGCCCTGTGCAGCTCTCCGGTGTTGAGAGCCGTCGACAGCAGTCGGCCCTTCCTGGTACAGACTGACGCCAGCGAATTTGGCCTCGGTGCTGTACTCAGCCAGGTTGATTCGGGGGACCAGGAGCACCCCGTATTGTACCTGAGCCAGAAACTTCTGCCAAGGGAAGTGGCATACTCCACCATCGAGAAGGAGTGCCTGGCCATGGTCTGGGCACTGCAACGTTTGCAGCCCTACCTGTACGGGCGCACCCTCAAGGTGGTCACCGACCACAACCCTCTGAGCTGGCTGCACACAGTGTCCGGAACCAATGGTAGGTTGCTACGCTGGAGCCTTGCCCTGCAGCAGAATGATTTTGCCGTACAACACAAGAAAGGCAGTGATCATGGGAATGCTGATGGGTTGTCCGACGTGGCGAACCCGCTGAGGTGCGCATGGCGGATTACCGAGAGGTCATGCCTCCGTAGCGCCCTCTAAGGGGGGGAGGTGTCATGATACTGTAAGCTTCATTTCTTGTGCTGTTTCCAGAACTTTCCCCATAGTACTACAACCCCCACCGTTTGCAAGCACAGGGCAAAGTTACCCCCCCCTCTTTTCTCTGCAGCTCATGCTTCCCTTCCCCCCTCCCAACCTGCAGTCAAGCTCAGTGTAACCTGAGCTACCAGTGCTGGAAGTTTTGCCGCTTCACCGCAGGGGTCCTCCATTGTCTGCACATGTGCTTTCTTCCTATAGCAGCCATTTTGGAGAATTCATTCTTTTTTGGTTAATAACACGGTGGGAGCATTCGCTAGAAACACGAAAGTTACTGTTTTGAAACCTGTGTCCATAGGCATCGTTCCCGTGGTACTGGTGAACCCGTAACTCCAACAGAACCCGAGAAATGGAATTCTCGGATTCCCCATGGACTAGCTCAGCCAAGTTTGGACTCATTTGAACTGTCATTTTAAAGTAAGATCATTGATAGGTCTGCCGTTATTCTGCTAGGTTCACAGGACGAGGGATGGACCTTATGATATTTCAGAGCTCAAATCATACACTTCTGTCCTGGGGAGGTGGCCAGAAAAACCCTCCCCTTTTCGTGAGGTCAGCAGTCCCAGGTATAAGTCTGGCAGTGAGCCCCCCTTGGAGTTCTTGCTGTGATGTCCTGACTAAGAGATCTGCAAATGAACTATGACGTGTGGCTCCTTCCCCCAGCCTGGCTTGCCTGTAAGTGATCTAACAACCATGTGAGTGATTTTCATCGTTAATCCTATTTTATTTTATAACTGCATTTGTACATAACGATATTGTCTCAGTTTGTTCCATCTTTTTATATTGTATAAGCACTGCCTGTCTTTTTAAGGAATAAACCTATAAATTTATTAGTTTGTTTCTCCTGCTCTATGAACGAATTTGCACGTGCCTGAAGCACTACGCTACTGTTTTGGGGTTGCTACGGACCCTCTTGATAAATTGTTCAGTAAGAAAAACCGTAGCTGGTGGCAGCTTAAAAGAAGGGGTGTAAAGTGTTGACCTATGGGGTGGCGTTGGCAGTGACGGAGCGGGTATTATAAGTGTATTACCCGACTGCGGCTCGGAGTAATTATAATTCCCTCACTGCAGCGTGCCCAATAGCCAGCACACATCCAAGTGACCCGTCTGGCGACTGATTATCCTAGGTGCAGTTCCCTGACTGACCTGAGGGTAAGGGGGGCGCCAGAGAGCTGCAAGTTCCTAAGTGGAAGTGGGATAATTATAAATCCCTGCAGTTTACCGGGTCGGACGGCAGCAGCCGTCGTGTGTGTGCACCGTTTCATCACATATTGGTGGTAGCAGTGGGATCACAAGCCGTGATACCCCGGGCTACCGTGTGGCGGACCGTGTGCCCGTTCATCACATATTGGTGGCAGAGCGGTGGGATTATAGAGCATTAGTGATCTGGTTTGAGCAATCATTCCATTCACTAAAAAACTTGCACGGTTCTTCAGCGACCCTGCAGTTAAAGTTTTGGAGAACAGACTCAGTGTTTATTAGTCCTGAGACAATTGTATGTACTTGCGGTTACCCCTCCCTTCTCTTTGGTTTTTCTATCCTATCTTTTATTTGGCAACCATGGCTACGAGGGGATACGACTGGTATAATCAGAATAGCAAGGAAACTCTTCTTGCCATGTGCGAGTGGAGGGAGATTGTCCCCATGGCCCAAACCAAGGCCGAAGTGATCCAGGCCCTGATGGCACGGGACCACGCTGAGAGCGAGGCGGGCGCAGGAGCCGGCCCAAGCCAAGTTGGTGCCGCAGGAGCAGAGGCCCAACCCCTGACTGCTTACACCCAGGGCGGGATGGACCCTTACCTGCAGGCGGCCCTGGAGGGACTCTCCACTGACGACCATGAAGAACGCCTGAAGCTGATCCAGAAAGCTCAAGAGAGAGCCGACCAGCGAGAGGCCAAACAGCGAGAGGCTGAGATAGCGAGCGCCAAGCCCAGCGAGAGGCCGAGAGAGCCGAGCGGGAGGCTGAGAGAGCCGAACGGAAGCTCAGAGAGCCCATGAACTGGAGCTGCTGTAAGGTTCTATGTATATATTCCTGAAACTCAGTTTGTTCGTCAGCCATTTTACTTTCTGTCTTGCTGCAGCTATCTTGCCCTCAGTCAAAATGGAGTTTCCAGCTTGCATGTTCCCGCCCTGATTCTCTCCTTTGCTTCTTAAGCAGCCACAGCTGAGCAATCAGTGCTTCAGAATCTAGCCTGCAGTGAACCTGTGACTTGACTCCTGTAAGCCTTGGACCTTGTACTCCAGCTATTCCTACTGAGGAACTCTGAAGCACTTGTGGACTCTGAACCCTGCTCTTTGAAAGACCCACGTTTGCATGGACTTACGGTAACAGAGAAGAAATCCTGAATCTGTATTGGAGAGTGATTGCTGAGCTTGGATTACTCTGGCCTGCTGTGTCTCCTGTTTCTGTGTCTGCAAACTGTGTGACTATTTCTGCCAACTTGTATGAAGTAATACAGGACTTTTCTATATCAAACCTGTGACTCCTGTGTTTTCATCGCACCCAAGCACAAGACGCTATATGAACTGTACTACATACATTACAAGATTCTGAAGCCAAAACGTTAGTGTCTGCTGGGTCTGGAAGGCTGTGTCTGCTGTACTGTGGATATCAGACGTCCGGTTGTACTTTCTGTGATGACAGTGGTTGTGACTTCTCACAACCATTCCAGGTGAGCTATTCCCTTAATTTTTTTTTCTCTCTGCAGTGTTGCCACAGGTGAACACTATTGTTTTTTTTCTCTCCTCTTCTTCCAGTAATCCTGTCTTAAAAGATCTGGAAAATGGAGGCCCGCATAAAGGAACTTTGCGGAGTGACTGATAATATCCTTGCAGATTTGCAGAATATAAAGACCCGTTTTACAAATCTACAGGACCTCAATAATCACAATTTGCAAGTGGTTGGACAGACTACCCAGGATTTGCGAGCCAGGATTGAGGTTCTAGAGGGGCGAGTCCAGGCTCCTGCCGTAGCCCCGAGTGCTGGGATTCCCAAGTTGCCCCCTTTTCGTTTTGGCGGTGAACGTGAGAAATTCAGGGGATTTATTAATCAATGCAATCTTTTTTTTTCTGCACATGCTTCACAATTTCCCACTGAACGATCTAAGGTGCTTACTATAATTATGTTGCTTACCAACAAGGCTTTAATGTGGGCAAACCCTCTGATTGAGACTGAGGATGATTGTTTGAATCACCTTGATGATTTTATTTCAGCCATGGGGCAGGTGTTTGATGACCCCAATCGAGGTGCAACAGCTGAAGCAGCCATGTTAGCTTTGCGCCAAGGTAAGCACTCGGTAGCTGAATATGCCTTGGATTTCAGGAGAT
Organism: Oophaga sylvatica; assembly: GCA_033576555.1. NCBI lineage: Eukaryota > Metazoa > Chordata > Amphibia > Anura > Dendrobatidae > Oophaga > Oophaga sylvatica. The sequence continues at coordinate 26,757 of JARQOD010009161.1, read as the reverse complement.
GGGCCCTTGATACCACCTGGGACAGTTCCGCCAAAAAATCTATTTTTCGAAAGGGGTTATCTCCACTGATTAAGGATGAACTTGCTCGTGCCGACCCTCCCACTGGTTAGGTGACTTTATTAACTACTGCATCGTATTGATACTCGTCTGACTGAACGCAGGCAAGAGAGATGGTTCGAAAGCAATCGTACTAACCTTTTCCTACCTTCCTCTCCAGCTAAGGAACCTTTGAGTAGGATTACACGGGAACCTGAACCTGAACCCATGCAGGTAGACTCTTTACAACGACGGGTTAGTGATGCACGCAAGGAACATCGTTTTAAGGAGAATCTATGTTTCTATTGTGGTAAGTCAGGGCACTTCATTATAAACTGCCCCAGCCGTTCTCGTAAGACTACTGCAGCACTCATTCATTTGAGGTGTTGCGAGAGGGGATCTGTCAGGTCCGAGCCTCAGGCTCCAGAGAGATCTGCAGCAACAGATCTTGATTTCTCGGACTTAAACTCCGTTACCTCTGAGGACGTTGACTGTGTAAACGCTGCCATTTTTCAAGTTTCCTCAGCGGTGTCCCAGCTGAGTTGTAAGAAAAACAATTCTCATTGCTTTCTTTCCATCAAACTCTGGGTTGACTCAGCTTGGGTGTCTAGCTCTGCTATGATCGACTCAGGGGCAAGTGGAAATTTTATGGATGTCTCCTTTGCTCTGAAACAGGGAATACGTTCAGTGAAGAAGGCTACTCCAGTACAGATGGAAACTGTGGATGGCTCCCTGCTGACCTCTGGACCAGTGGATCAGGAAACAGAGCCTTTGAGGGTTCTTATGGGTAAAGATCATCAAGAGAAACTGTCCTTTATGCTTATCTCTTCTCCCCACTTTCCCATTATTCTAGGGCTACCATGGCTGCAGGCTCAGAATCCTACCATTAACTGGGAGACCAAGGAATTACACTTTCCAGAGAAACAGATGAGTCCAAAAGTTTCAGCTTGCTCTGTTCCTAAAGGAATCATGTCAGTCCCTGAACTACCAGCTGTATACCAGGACTATGTGGATTTATGTGACAAGAAGAACGCTGACCAGCTTCCTCCTCACCGTCCATATGATTGTCCAATTGAATTATTGCCTGGAGCAGAGATACCTTTTGGTAAGATCTACCCCCTGGCGGGGCCCGAGCTAAAGGCTTTAAAGGATTACATAGATGAAAATCTAGCCAAGGGCTTCATACGCCCCTCTTCATCTCCTGCAGGTGCACCCATCTTCTTTGTAAAGAAGAAAGATGGATCTCTGAGACCATGCGTAGACTATAGGGAACTCAATAAGGTTACTATTAGAAACCGTTATCCATTGCCTTTAATCCCTGAGTTATTGGAGAGAGTGCGACATGCCAAATTTTTTCTAAACTAGATCTTCGTGGGGCCTATAACTTAGTCCGTATTAGACCTGGGGATGAATGGAAGACTGCATTCAGGTCACGCTATGGACACTTTGAATATCTAGTTATGCCTTTTGGTCTGAGTACCGCCCCAGCCACTTTCCAACACTTGGTGAATGACATCTTCAGGGATCTCCTAGATACATTCGTGGTAATTTATTTGGATGATATTCTAATTTTTTCTAACTCCACAGAGGAACATCATGGACATGTGAGAATGGTCTTGGAACGTCTAAGACAAAATCATCTTTACATCAAACTCGAAAAGTGTGAATTCCATAGGACCGAAATTCAATTTCTGGGGTATGTACTGTCTACACAAGGAATTAGTATGGATGGAAGCAAAACCCAAGCCATCAAGGATTGGCCAAGTCCTAGAAATGTGAAGGAGGTACAGCGCTTCATCGGGTTTGCCAACTTCTATAGACGTTTCATTAGAAATTTCTCTGAGGTAGTGTCACCTATCACTCAACTTACCCGGAAAGAGTCTAGGTTTTCCTGGACTCCCCAAGCCCAGGAAGCATTTTCCCGTCTAAAAGATAAATTTACCACTGCACCTATCCTAGTACATCCCAACCCCGAGCTTGCCTTCATAATAGAGGTGGATGCTTCAGACTGTGCCGTTGGAGCTATACTCTCTCAGAGAACAGGTGAGAAGAATGTCTTGCATCCCTGTGCCTTCTTTTCCCAGCAGTTGTCTTCGGCTGAGAGGAACTACGATGTGGGCAATAGAGAGTTGTTGGCCATTATTGCCGCCTTCAAAGAATGGAGACACCTTCTTCAGGGAGCTGCACAGCAAATAGTCGTCCTGACAGACCATCGTAACCTTGAGTTTATCAGGTCGGCTAAGTGCCTGACTCCTCGCCAGGCTCGCTGGAATCTTTTCTTAAACCAATTTAATTTTATCATCTCTTATAGACCAGGATCGCGCAATGGAAAGGCTGATGCACTCTCTAGGATTTACTCAGCAGAGACACGTCCAATTACTCCTCCTAAGACTATTCTTCCTGACTCTAGATTCCTAGGAGTAATTCATAATCAAGACCTACTTAAGGACATCAAGGAAGCATACCATGCGGATTCCTTTTTGGCACAACCCCCAAGGGACGTAAGTCTTGTCTTTAAGAATGGTGTGTGGATTCAGGGACAACGTCTGTATATTCCTGAAACAGTCAGATTGAGAGTATTGCAACTCATTCACGATTCCAAGATAGCTGGGCATAGAGGAATTCTAAAGACACAGGAATTTCTTTCTCGTTTCTTTTGGTGGCCCACTTGCAGGAAGGATGTTTTGAATTATGTCACTTCATGTGAGGTCTGTGCAAGATGCAAAACACCTCGCTCCTCACCAACTGGTCTGTTACAGCCTCTTCCCACCCCGTCCCGCCCGTGGGGATCCATTTCTATGGACTTCATTGTGGAGTTACCAACCTCTCAGGGGAAGAACACCATTCTAGTGGTGGTTGACCGTCTAACAAAGGCAGCTCATTTTATCCCTTGTGTCGGCTTACCCACTGCAAAACAGACATCAGATTTGATGATTAAAGATGTGTTTCGCTTACATGGAGTACCGGATGAGGTTATTTCGGATCAGGGGTGCAATTCACTTCTAGGTTTTGGCAAAATTTCTGTGCAGCATTGGACATTAAAGTAAACCTTTCTTCTGCTTTTCATCCCCAGACTAATGGACAGACCGAACGAACCAATCAAACCCTGGAGCAGTATCTCCGCTGCTTTATCTGCCACCTACAGGATGATTGGGTGGATCTACTTCCATTAGCTGAGTTCTCTTATAACAACTCTCAGAGTGCCTCCACTAAACAGTCTCCTTTTTACTCTAATCTAGGTTATCATCCTAACATTCTACCACGATTTCCCATAGAAACGCCTTTACCAGCAGTGGCTGAAAGAATCACGTCTTTACAGAAGAATATGGATCTTCTAAAGGAAAATCTGGAATTGGCTCAAGAAAGGTACAAGAAAGCAGCAGATAAATTTCGTAAACCTGCACCAGTTTCAAGGTAGGAGACTTGGTCTGGCTGTCAACCAAAAATCTTAAGTTAAGGATTCCATCGTCTAAGTTGGGACATAAGTACATTGGACCCTATAAAATCAGTAAAATTATAAGTGCCGTTGCTTGTCGTCTTCAACTGCCCAGAACTATGAGAATCCACCCTGTCTTTCATGTATCCCTACTAAAGGCTGCGACACCCAATACGTTTCCTGGACGTTCCTCTCCTTGCCCTGACCCAGTGCTAGTCGATGGTCAGGAAGAATTTGTGGTGGAAAGGATTTTAGATTCCAGGTTGTATAGAAATCAGTTACAATATCTGATTAAATGGCAGGGCTACCCAGTGGAGGACAACTCATGGGAACCGGTCAATAACGTTAATGCTCCTCGCTTGCTCCGTCAGTTTCATCAGAGGTACCCACACAAGGGCCCGGTCTGAGGTCATCCGGAGGTTGTCCTTAAGGGGGGAGTAATGTAAGGTTCTATGTATATATTCCTGAAACTCAGTTTGTTCGTCAGCCATTTTACTTTCTGTCTTGCTGCAGCTATCTTGCCCTCAGTCAAAATGGAGTTTCCAGCTTGCATGTTCCCGCCCTGATTCTCTCCTTTGCTTCTTAAGCAGCCACAGCTGAGCAATCAGTGCTTCAGAATCTAGCCTGCAGTGAACCTGTGACTTGACTCCTGTAAGCCTTGGACCTTGTACTCCAGCTATTCCTACTGAGGAACTCTGAAGCACTTGTGGACTCTGAACCCTGCTCTTTGAAAGACCCACGTTTGCATGGACTTACGGTAACAGAGAAGAAGATCCTGAATCTGTATTGGAGAGTGATTGCTGAGCTTGGATTACTCTGGCCTGCTGTGTCTCCTGTTTCTGTGTCTGCAAACTGTGTGACTATTTCTGCCAACTTGTATGAAGTAATACAGGACTTTTCTATATCAAACCTGTGACTCTGTATTTCATCGCACCCAAGCACAAGACGCTATATGAACTGTACTACATACATTACAAAGGCGGAGTAGAGACCTTACGCTCAGACAAGGGGCAATGCCCTCCACAGCCCAGAGCAGTGTGCCCAGCAGCACTCAGAGTCCCAAGCCCCGGGCCGGAGCACTTTCCCGTGCATGGAAAGGGACGGAGACTTGGACACTTTTCTGCGGGCCTTTGAGAAAGTCTGCAGACAGTACCGGCTGCCTGACAACCAGTGGGCCAGGTACTTGACTCCCGGGCTAAAGGGCAAAGCTCTGGAGGCGTTTGCTTCACTCACGCCGGATCAAGATGACAACTATCAGGCCATCAAGCAGGCCCTGATCGCCAAGTACCAGCTAACCCTGAGGTATACCGAAAGAAGTTCCGGAACCTCCAACATGGCCCACACGACAGTTATAGCGATGTGGTGCAAGGACTCAGGAACCACTTTGACCAGTGGATCCATGGACTGTCAGTTGACACCTTTGAGAAGCTGAGGGACCTGATGATCAAAGACCAGTTCCTGCATCTGTGCCCAGCTGAGGTCCGACAGTTCATCCTGGACGAGAACGGAGGACGCGGTTAGAACAGCACGGATCGCCGACAGCTATGAGGCCAACCGGAAACCGAGGTGCGGAAGCCCGTCACCACCCGCTGGGGAGGGGGTAAGCCTGCAACCAACCCCAGTGCCCCTGCCAGCCGTCCCTCTGGAGGCACTATCCCCTTTGCCAGCGCCGGCCTACATCAGACCCCCGCCAGTGTTTCTCCTGTAAAGGACTGGACACATCAGTGCCACCTGTCCGGAGAGGCAGAAGAACCCCCAGCCAAGGCCTCTGGGCCCAACGCCTCTGTTCTTTGGTGGGTGGTGTGGTGGGGAGGGTTGATGACAACGTGCAGCCCGTCCGCGTGGGGGCCCGTCTTGCTACAGGCCTCAAGGACACCGGGGCTGAACGAACCCTCATCCGACCCGAACTGGCGGCCCCTGAAGAGTTGATTCCGGGGAAAACCTTAACTGTCACCGGGATTGGAGGCGTCCACTACCCCTTGCCGATAGCCCGAGTTTTCATTGACTGGGGTGCCGGGAGCGGGGTGAAGGAAGTGGGGGTGTCCGAAACCTGCCCACTGATGTTTTATTGGGGACTGATCTGGGGAGGATGGTGGCGTACTATGTTCCTGACACCCCTTCCCAATCTGATGATAAGGTTAACGTTAACCATGATGTTGATGTTGATGATGATGGGAAACTGATTGTGTTACCTGCTAATGCTTTGCGAAGTGATGATGCAACTGATAACCTTTCTTTCCCTAGGACTGATGTTGATAGTGATGTATCTGTGCCATCTGAATCTGTTAACCCTTTCTCTGAAGTGGTAGATGTGTCCACAGGTACAGGAGCGTTCAGCCACGTCGCTCTGCGGAGTGAGACGGCTGAGGAACCCCTAGCAGGAGCAAGCGACAGTGCTCAAGGAAATGGGGAGGTGCATGGGAACCGGGAGGAAGGTGATGCCATGACACTGACCAGTGCCACCGAGGAAGGTAACTGGCCCATAAGTAGCACTGCTCCTGAAGTGTTGGGGGTGGATGGGGAGGTAGAGCCCATAGCAGCGCAGGCTGATGGGTCTATAGAAACCCCCGGGGAGACGGCATATGTAGCTGCTGTCACCCGCAGTCAGAGTGCCCGGATCGCAGGTAGCGCCCTACCATCTGGACCCTCCTCCGCTACAGGAGAGACTGAACCAGAGTTGGACCCAGAGCCGGTCCCAGAGGGTCCCAGTGAGGAAGGAACCCTGACGTCACTTCTGGCTGCCTCCAGCCAGGAGTTCCAGGCCGCTCTGCACTCAGATGCGAGCCTGGAGAACTTGAGGCACCTCGCCGAGATGCCCACCTCCGTGACTGATAAGGAGAGGGTGTTCTGGGAACGAGGAAGGTTGTACCGGGAGACAGTACCCGGAGATTCCCAAAAGGAGTGGTTGAGGGGAAAAACAGCTGGTCATCCCGCACCAGTTCCGAGGTGAGTTGTTGAGGATTGCCCATGAGATTCCACTCGCTGGACACTTGGGGATCAGCAAAACTAAGGCACGGCTGTCTCAACACTTCTATTGGCCCAAGATGGGGACAGATGTGACTAACTACTGCCGCTCCTGTATCACCTGTCAAAGAGTGGGGAAGGCGGGGCCTGCTCTTAAGGCTCCCCTGATCCCGTTGCCAGTGATAGAGGAGCCTTTCCAGAGGATCGCGGTGGACATTGTGGGCCCGCTGGCCGTCCCCAGCAGCTCTGGAAAGCAATACATCCTTACTGTGGTAGACTACGCTACCCGGTACCCGGAGGCAGTAGCTCTGTCCTCAACTAGGGCAGATAAGGTGGCGGATGCACTGGTGACCATCTTTTCACGGGTAGGATTTCCCAGGGAGATGCTTACCGATCAAGGGACCCAATTTATGTCTCGCCTAATGAAGGCTCTCTGCAGCAAAATGCAGGTGACGCGTATGGTATCGAGTGCGTATCACCCACAGACCAATGGTTTGTGTGAGCGCTTTAACGGTACCCTCAAACAGATGCTCCGCATGCTGGTTGAGACCCAGGGACGCGATTGGGAGCGGTACCTCCCACACCTGCTGTTTGCCTACAGAGAAGTCCCGCAGGCCTCGACGGGGTTCTCCCCTTTGAGCTCCTGTATGGCAGGCGAGTCCGGGGACCCCTTGGGTTGATAAGAGAATCCTGGGAAGATGAGCCAAACCCCACGGAAGTGTCCATCGTGGATTATATCATGCGCTTCCGCGACAAGATGCAGACCTTGACGCAGTTGGTGCATGACAACATGACGCAGGCTCAGGCTGACCAGAAGCACTGGTACGACCAGAACGCCCGGGAGCGGACCTACCAGGTGGGTCAAAAGGTGTGGGTGCTGGTCCCCGTACCAAAGGATAAGCTTCAGGCAGCCTGGGAAGGCCCGTACGTCGTGCACCAACGGCTCAACCCAGTCACCTACATGGTCACGCTTGACCACACTCGGGGTAGGCGCAAGGCCTTTCACGTCAACATGATGAAGGCCCATCACGAACGTGAAGCCTGCGTCCTACCGGTCTGCAAATCTGCCCGAGGACGGAGAAGAGGATCCCCTCCTAGACATGCTGGCCCAAGCTAATGCCAATGGGTCCATTGAGGACTGGAGGTAAATGCCTCGCTAACCGTCTCCCAGCTGTTGCAGTTGCTGACCACTCTGGAACCCTTCCGGGCCGAGTTCACGAACCGACCCGGAAGGACCGAGTTGGCAGTCCACGAGGTGGACACCGGGGATCATGCCCCATTACGGCGGACACCTTATCGGATCTCTGAGGAAGTGCAGCAGATTATGCGCCAGGAGATCCACGAGATGTTGCAGCTGGGGGTGATCCGGCCGTCCAAAAGCGCGTGGGCCTCCCCTGTAGTTCTCGTGCCAAAAAAGGATCGACCACCCGGTTCTGCGTGGACTACAGGGGGCTCAACGCCATCACTACCTCTGATGCGCACCCAATGCCACGCATCGAGGATCTGCTGGAGCGGTTGGCGAATGCCAAGTACATATCCATCATGGATTTGAGCCGGGGATACTGGCAGATTCCCCTGAGCCCTGCGGCGCAGGAGAAATCCGCCTTTATCACCCCTTTTGGACTGTACGAGTCCACGGTCATGCCTTTCGGCATGAAGAATGCCCCTGCCACTTTTCAGCGGATGGTCAACCACCTGCTTCAGGGACTGGAGGAGTACGCTGTGGCGTACCTGGACGACATTGCCGTCTTCAGTTCCACCTGGGAGGAACACCTTCAGCATCTCCAGGAGGTGCTCAAGCGTATTCACCAGGCAGGTCTGACCATCAAGCCGGGAAAATGCCAGATGGGCATGAGGGAGGTCCACTACCTGGGGCACCGGGTAGGTGGGGGTTCCATGAGTCCAGAGCCCGAGAAAGTGGACGCGATCGTGTCCTGGCCCACCCCCAGGACCAAAAAGCAGGTGAAGTCCTTCCTGGGCACTGCAGGGTACTATAGGCGTTTCGTACTGAACTATAGCGCCATTGCAAAACCCTTGACGGACCTCACCAAGGGCGGTCTACCCCAAACAGTCAGCTGGACAGATGGCTGTGAGGCGGCATTCCGAGCTTTGAAAACAGCCCTGTGCAGCTCTCCGGTGTTGAGAGCCGTCGACAGCAGTCGGCCCTTCCTGGTACAGACTGACGCCAGCGAATTTGGCCTCGGTGCTGTACTCAGCCAGGTTGATTAGGGGGACCAGGAGCACCCCGTGTTGTACCTGAGCCGGAAACTTCTGCCAAGGGAAGTGGCATACTCCACCATCGAGAAGGAGTGCCTGGCCATGGTCTGGGCACTGCAACGTTTGCAGCCCTACCTGTACGGGCGCACCCTCAAGGTGGTCACCGACCACAACCCTCTGAGCTGGCTGCACACAGTGTCCGGAACCAATGGTAGGTTGCTACGCTGGAGCCTTGCCCTGCAGCAGAATGATTTTGCCGTACAACACAAGAAAGGCAGTGATCATGGGAATGCTGATGGGTTGTCCCGACGTGGCGAACCCGCTGAGGTGCGCATGGCGGATTACCGAGAGGTCATGCCTCCGTAGCGCCCTCTAAGGGGGGAGGTGTCATGATACTGTAAGCTTCATTTCTTGTGCTGTTTCCAGAACTTTCCCATAGTACTACAACCCCACCGTTTGCAAGCACAGGCAAAGTTACCCCTCCCTCCTTTTCTCTGCAGCTCACGCTTCCCTTCCCCCCTCCCACCTGCAGTCAAGCTCAGTGTAACCTGAGCTACCAGTGCTGGAAGTTTTGCCGCTTCACCGCAGGGGTCCTCCATTGTCTGCACATGTGCTTTCTTCCTATAGCAGCCATTTTGGAGAATTCATTCTTTTTGGTTAATAACACGGTGGGAGCATTCGCTAGAAACACGAAAGTTACTGTTTTGAAACCTGTGTCCATAGGCATCGTTCCCGTGGTACTGGTGAACCCGTAACTCCAACAGAACCCGAGAAATGGAATTCTCGGATTCCCCATGGACTAGCTCAGCCAAGTTTGGACTCATTTGAACTGTCATTTAAAGTAAGATCATTGATAGGTCTGCCGTTATTCTGCTAGGTTCACAGGACGAGGGATGGACCTTATGATATTTCAGAGCTCAAATCATACACTTCTGTCCCGGGGAGGTGGCCAGAAAAACCCTCCCCTTTTCGTGAGGTCAGCAGTCCCAGGTATAAGTCTGGCAGTGAGCCCCCCTTGGGAGTTCTTGCTGTGATGTCCTGACTAAGAGATCTGCAAATGAACTATGACGTGTGGCTCCTTCCCCCAGCCTGGCTTGCCTGTAAATGATCTAACAACCATGTGAGTGATTTTCATCGTTAATCCTATTTTATTTTATAACTGCATTTGTACATAACGATATTGTCTCAGTTTGTTCCATCTTTTTATATTGTATAAGCACTGCCTGTCTTTTTAAGGAATAAACCTATAAATTTATTAGTTTGTTTCTCCTGCTCTATGAACGAATTTGCACGTGCCTGAAGCACTACGCTACTGTTTTGGGGTTGCTACGGACCCTCTTGATAAATTGTTCAGTAAGAAAAACCGTAGCTGGTGGCAGCTTAAAAGAAGGGGTGTAAAGTGTTGACCTATGGGGTGGCGTTGGCAGTGACGGAGCGGGTATTATAAGTGTATTACCCGGCTGCGGCTCGGAGTAATTATAATTCCCTCACTGCAGCGTGCCCAATAGCCAGCACACATCCAAGTGACCCGTCTGGCGACTGATTATCCTAGGTGCAGTTCCCTGACTGACCTGAGGGTAAGGGGGGCGCCAGAGAGCTGCAAGTTCCTAAGTGGAAGTGGGATAATTATAAATCCCTGCAGTTTACCGGGTCGGACGGCAGCAGCCGTCGTGTGTGTGCACCGTTTCATCACATATTGGTGGCAGCAGTGGGATCACAAGCCGTGATACCCCGGGCTACCGTGTGGCAGACCGTGTGCCCGTTCATCACAAGCTCTGAGCATCTCTCTCTCACCGCATTCCGTTTATCAGCTCTGAGCATCTCTCACCGCATTCCGTTTATCAGCTCTGAGCATCTCTCACCGCATTCCGTTTATCAGCTCTGAGCATCTCTCACCGCATTCCGTTTATCAGCTCTGAGCATCTCTCTCTTTCTCACCGCATTCCGTTTATCAGCTCTGAGCACCTCTCTCTCTCTCTCACCGCATTCCGTTTATCAGCTCTGAGCATCTCTCTCTCCGCATCCCGATTATCACTCGAGCCCTCTCTTCACGCATGTTTACAGCTCTAGCATTCTCTCTCTCACCGCATTCCTTTATCAGCTCTGAGCATCTCTCTCTCTCACCGCATTCCGTTTATCAGCTCTGAGCATCTCTCTCTCTCTACCGCATTCCGTTTATCAGCTCTGAGCATCTCTCTCTTCTTTCTCACCGCATCCGTTTATCAGCTCTGAGCATCTCTCTCTCACCGCATTCCGTTTATCAGCTCTGAGCATCTCTCTCTCACCGCATCCGTTTATCAGCTCTGAGCACTCTCTCTCACCGCATTCCGTTTATCAGCTCTGAGCACTCTCTCTTCTCTCTCACCGCATTCCGTTTATCAGCTCTGAGCATCTCTCTCTCTCACCGCATTCCATTTATCAGCTCTGAGCATCTCTCCTCTTTCTCACCGCATCCGTTTATCAGCTCTGAGCACTCTCTCTCTCACCGCATTCCGTTATTCAGCTCTGAGATCTCTCTGTCTCTATGCTTGAGCATCTCTCACCGCATTCCGTTTATCAGCTTGAGCACTCTCTCTACCGATTCGTTTTCAGCTCTGGCATCTCTCTCACCGCATTCCGTTTATCAGCTCTGAGCATCTCTCTCTCTCACCGCATTCCGTTTATCAGCTCTGAGCATCTCTCTCTTTCTCACCGCATTCCCGTTTATCAGCTCTGAGCATCTCTCTCTCACGCATTCCGTTTATCAGCTCTGAGCATCTCTCTCTCTTCACCGCATCCGTTTATCAGCTCTGAGCATTCTTTCTCACCGCATTCCGTTTATCAGCTCTGAGCACTCTCTCTCACGCTTCGTTTCAGCTCTGAGCATCTCTCTAACTCTATCAGCTCTGAGCTCCTCTCACCGCATTCCGTTTATCAGCTCTGAGCATCTCTCTTCTCACCGCATTCCGTTTATCAGCTCTGAGCATCTCTCCTCCCGCATCCGTTTATCAGCTCTGAGCATCTCTCTCTCTCACCGCATTCCGTTTATCAGCTCTGAGCATCTCTCTCTCTCACGCATTCCGTTTATCAGCTCTGAGCATCTCTCTCTTTCTCACGCATTCCGTTTATCAGCTCTGAGCATCTCTCTCTCTCACCGCATTCCGTTTATCAGCTCTGAGCACCTCTCTCTCTCTCACGCATCCGTTTATCAGCTCTGAGCATCCTCTCTCTCACCGCATTCCGTTTATCAGCTCTGAGCATCTCTCTCTCACCGCATCCGTTTATCAGCTCTGAGCATCTCTCTCTTCACCGCATTCCTTTATCAGCTCTGAGCATCTCTCTCTCTCACCGCATTCCGTTTATCAGCTCTGAGCATCTCTCTTCACCGCATTCCGTTTATCAGCTCTGAGCATCTCTCTCTCTACCGCATTTATCAGCTTGAGCACTCTCTCTCCCGCATCCTTTATCAGCTCTGAGCATCTCTCTCTCTCTCTCACCGCATCCGTTTATCAGCTCTGAGCATCTCTCTCTCTACGCATTCTTTATCAGCTCTGAGCATCTCTCTCTCACGCATCCGTTTATCAGCTCTGAGCATCTCTCTCTTCACCGCATTCCGTTTATCAGCTCTGAGCACCTCTCTCTCACCGCATTCCGTTTATCAGCTCTGAGCATCTCTCTCTCTCACCGCATTCCTTTATCAGCTCTGAGCATCCTCTCTTCTACGCATTCCGTTTATCAGCTCTGAGCATCTCTCTTCTCACCGCATCCTTTATCAGCTCTGAGCATCTCTCTCACCGCATCCGTTATCATCTGAGCATCTCTCTCTCTTCACCGCATTCCGTTTATCAGCTCTGAGCATCTCTCTACGCATTCCTTTATCAGCTCTGAGCACTCTCTCTCACCGCATTCCGTTTATCAGCTCTGAGCATCTCTCTCTCTCACCGCATTCCTTTATCAGCTCTGAGCACTTCTCTCTCTCTCACCGCATCCCGTTTATCAGCTCTGAGCATCTCTCTCTCTCACCGCATTCCGTTTATCAGCTCTGAGCATCTCTCTCTCACCGCATCCCGTTTATCAGCTCTGAGCATCTCTCTCTCTCACCGCATTCCGTTTATCAGCTCTGAGCATCTCTCTCTCTTTCCACCGCATTCCGTTTATCAGCTCTGAGCATCTCTCTCTCACCGCATTCCGTTTATCAGCTCTGAGCATCTCTCTCTCACCGCATTCCGTTTATCAGCTCTGGCACATCTTTCTCTCTCTCACCGCATTCCAGTTTATCAGCTCTGAGCACCTCTCCTACGCTCTTATCACTCTGCATCTCTCACCGCATCCGTTTATCAGCTCTGAGCATCTCTCTCTCACCGCATTCCGTTTATCAGCTCTGAGCACTCTCTCTCACCGCATTCCGTTTATCAGCTCTAAGTATCTCTCTTTCTTTCTCACCGCATCCGTTTATCAGCTCTGAGCACTCTCTCTCACCGCATTCCGTTTATCAGCTCTGAGCATCTCTCTCTTTCTCACCGCATCCGTTTATCAGCTCTGAGCACCTCTCTCTCACCGCATTCCGTTTATCAGCTCTGAGCATCTCTCACCGCATTCCGTTTATCAGCTCTGAGCATCTCTCTCTAACCGCATTCCGTTTATCAGCTCTGAGCATCTCGCTCTCTCTTTCTCACCGCATCCCGTTTATCAGCTCTGAGCATCTCTCTCTCTCTCACCGCATTCCGTTTATCAGCTCTGAGCATCTCTCTCTCTCTTTCTCACCGCATCCCGTTTATCAACTCTGAGCACCTCTCTCTCTCACCGCATTCCGTTTATCAGCTCTGAGTATCTCTCTCTCTCTCTTTCTCACCGCATTCCGTTTATCAGCTCTAAGTATCTCTCTCTCTCTTTCTCACCGCATCCCGTTTATCAGCTTGAGCACCTCTCTCTCACCGCATTCCGTTTATCAGCTCTGAGCATCTCTCTCTCTCACCGTATTCCGTTTATCAGCTCTGAGCATCTCTCTCTCTCTCCGCATTCCATTTATCAGCTCTGAGCATCTCGCTCACTGAATTCCGTTTATCAGCTCTGAGCATCTCTCTCTCTCTCTCACCGCATCCCGTTTATCAGCTCTGAGCACCTCTCTCTCTCACCGCATTCCGTTTATCAGCTCTGAGTATCTCTCTCTCTCTTTCTCACCGCATCCCGTTTATCAGCTCTGAGCACCTCTGTAAGGTTCTGTGTATCTGTTTCTGAAACTCAGTTTGTTCGTCGGCCATTTTGCTTTCTGTTTTGCTGCAGCTATCTTGCCCTCACTCAAAATGGAGTTTTCCAGCTTGCATGTTCCCACCTGATTCTCTCCGTTTGCTTCTTAAACAGCCACAGCTGAGCAATCAGTGCTTCAGAATCTAGCCTGCAGTGAACCTGTGTTCTGACTCCTGAAGCCTTGGACCTTGTACTCCAGCCATTCCTACTGAGGAACTCTGAAGCACTTGTGGACTCTGAACTCTGCTCTTGAGAGCCTCACGTTTGCATGGACTTGCGGTAACAGAGAAGAAGATCTGAATCTGTTGTGGAGAGTGATTGCTGAGCTTAGATTACTCTGGCCTGCTGTGTCTCCTGCTTCTGTGTTTGCAACCTGTGTGTTTATTTTTGCCAATTTGTATGAAGCAATACAAGACTTTCTTTATCAACCTGTGTCTCAAGTATTTTCATCGCACCCAAGCACAAGACGCTATATGAACTGTACCACATACATTACAAGATTCTGAAGCCAAACGTTAGTGTCTGCTGGGTCTGGAAAGGCTTGTCTGCTGTACTGTGGATATCGGATGTCCGGTTGTACTTTCTGTGATGATAGTGGTTGTGACTTCTCACAACCATTCAGGTGAGCAATTCCCTTAAGTTTTTTTTCTGCAGTGTTATCACAGGTAAACACTATTGTTTTTTTTTTTTTTGTTTTTTTCTTTCTTTTTTGTCTGCTGAAACTCTGGATATCAGATGTCTGTTGAAAGCTTTCTGTGATGATAGTGGTTGTGACTTCTCACAACCATTCCAGGTGAGCAGTTCCTTAAAGTTTTTTCTTTCTTCAGTGTTGCCACAGGTGAACACTATTGTTTTTTTTTTTCTCTCCTCTTCTTCCAGTATCCTGTCTTAAAAGATCTGGAAAATGGAGGCCCGCATAAAGGAACTTTGTGGAGTGACTGATAATATCCTTGCAGATTTGCAGAATATAAAGACCCGTTTTACAAATCTTCAGGACCTAAATAATCACAATTTGCAAGTGGTTGGACAGACTACCCAGGATTTGCGAGCCAGGATTGAGGTTCTGGAGGGGCGAGTCCAGGCTCCTGCCGTGGCCCCGAGTTCTGGGATTCCCAAGTTGCCCCCTTTTCGTTTTGGTGGTGAACGTGAAAAATTCAGGGGATTTGTTAATCAATGTAATCTTTTTTTTTCTGCACATGCTTCACAATTTCCTACTGAACGATCTAAGGTGCTTACTATAATTATGTTGCTTACCAACAAGGCTTTGATATGGGCAAACCCTCTGATTGAGACTGAGGATGATTGTTTGAATCACCTTGATGATTTTATTTCAGCCATGGGGCAGGTGTTTGATGACCCCAATCGAGGTGCAACAGCTGAAGCAGCCATGTTAGCTTTGCGCCAAGGTAAGCACTCGGTAGCTGAATATGCCTTGGATTTCAGGAGATGGGCCCTTGATACCACCTGGGACAATTCCGCCAAAAAATCTATTTTTCGAAAGGGGTTATCCCCACTGATTAAGGATGAACTTGCTCGTGCCGACCCTCCCACTGCGTTAGGTGACTTTATTAACTACTGCATCCGTATTGATACTCGTTTAACTGAACGCAGGCAAGAGAGATGGTTCGAAAGCAATCGTACTAACCTTTTCCTACCTTCCTCTCCAGCTAAGGAACCTTTGAATAGGATTACACGGGAACCTGAACTGAACCCATGCAGGTAGACTCTTTACTACGACGGGTTAGTGATGCACGCAAGGAACATCGTTTTAAGGAGAATCTATGTTTTTATTGTGGTAAGTCAGGGCACTTTATTATTAACTGTCCCAGCCGTTCTCGCAAGACTACTGCAGCACTCATTCATTGTGAGTGTTGCGAGAGGGGATCTGTCAGGTCCGAGCCTCAGGCTCCAGAGAGAGCTGCAGCAACAGATCTTGATTTCTCGGACTTAAACTCCGTTACCTCTGAGGACGTTGACTGTGTAAATGCTGCCATCTTTCAAGTTTCCTCAGCGGTGTCCCAGCTGAGTTGTAAGAAAAACAATTCTCACTGTTTTCTTTCCATCAAACTCTGGGTTGACTCAGCTTGGGTATCTAGCTCTGCTATGATCGACTCAGGGGCAAGTGGAAATTTTATGGATGTCTCCTTTGCTCTAAAACAGGGAATACGTTCAGTGAAGAAGGCTACTCCAGTACAGATGGAAACTGTGGATGGCTCCCTGCTGACCTCTGGACCAGTGGATCAGGAAACAGAGCCTTTAAAGGTTCTTATGGGTAAAGATCATCAAGAGAAACTGTCCTTTATGCTTATCTCTTCTCCTCACTTTCCCATTATTCTAGGGCTACCATGGCTGCAGGCTCAGAATCCTACCATTAACTGGGAGACCAAGGAATTACACTTTCCAGAGAAACAGATGAGTCCAAAAGTTTCAGCTTGCTCTGTTCCTAAAGGAACCATGTCAGTCCCTGAACTACCAGCTGTATACCAGGACTATGTGGATTTATGTGACAAGAAGAACGCTGACCAGCTTCCTCCTCACCGTCCATATGATTGTCCAATTGAATTATTGCCTGGAGCAGAGATACCTTTTGGTAAGATCTACCCCCTGGCGGGGCCCGAGCTGAAGGCTTTAAAAGAGTACATAGACGAAAATCTAGCCAAGGGCTTCATACGCCCCTCTTCATCTCCTGCAGGTGCACCCATCTTCTTTGTAAAGAAGAAAGATGGATCTCTGAGACCATGCGTAGACTATAGGGAACTCAATAAGGTTACTATTAGAAACCGTTATCCATTGCCTTTAATCCCTGAGTTATTGGAGAGAGTGCGACATGCCAAAATTTTTTCTAAACTAGATCTTCGTGGGGCCTATAACTTAGTCCGTATTAGACCTGGGGATGAATGGAAGACTGCATTCAGGTCACGCTATGGACACTTTGAATATCTGGTTATGCCTTTTGGTCTGAGTACCGCCCCAGCCACTTTCCAACACTTGGTGAATGACATCTTCAGGGATCTCCTAGATACATTCGTGGTAATTTATTTGGATGATATTTTAATTTTTTCTAACTCCACAGAGGAACATCATGGACATGTGAGAATGGTCTTGGAACGTCTAAGACAAAATCATCTTTACATCAAGCTTGAAAAGTGTGAATTCCATAAGACCGAAATTCAATTTCTGGGGTATGTACTGTCTACACAAGGAATTAGTATGGATGGAAGTAAAACCCAAGCCATCAATGATTGGCCAAGTCCTAGAAATGTGAAGGAGGTACAGCGCTTCATCGGGTTTGCAAACTTCTATAGACGTTTCATTAGAAATTTCTCTGAGGTAGTGTCACCTATCACCCAACTTACCCGGAAAGAGTCTAAGTTCTCCTGGACTCCCCAAGCCCAGGAAGCATTTTCCCGTCTAAAAGATAAATTTACCACTGCACCTATCCTAGTACATCCCAACCCAGAGCTTGCCTTCATAATAGAGGTGGATGCTTCAGACTGTGCCGTGGGAGCTATACTCTCTCAGAGAACAGGTGAGAAGAATGTCTTGCATCCCTGTGCCTTCTTTTCCCAGCAGTTGTCTTCGGCTGAGAAGAACTACGATGTGGGCAATAGAGAGTTGTTGGCCATTATTGCCGCCTTCAAAGAATGGAGACACCTTCTTCAAGGAGCTGCACAGCAAATAGTCGTTCTGACAGACCATCGTAATCTTGAGTTTATCAGGTCGGCTAAGTGCCTGACTCCTCGCCAGGCTCGCTGGAATCTTTTCTTAAACCAATTTAATTTTATTATTTCTTATAGACCAGGATCGCGCAATGGAAAGGCTGATGCACTCTCTAGGATTTACTCAGCAGAGACACGTCCAATTACTCCTCCTAAGACTATTCTTCCTGACTCTAGATTCCTAGGAGTGATTCATCATCAAGACCTAATTAAAGACATCAAGGAAGCATACCATGCGGATTCTTTTTTGGCTCAACCCCCAAGGGACGTAAGTCTTGTCTTTAAGAATGGTGTGTGGATTCTGGGACAACGTCTGTATATACCTGAAACAGTCAGATTGAGAGTATTGCAACTCATTCACGATTCCAAAATAGCCGGGCATAGAGGAATTCTAAAGACACAGGAATTTCTTTCTCGTTTCTTTTGGTGGCCCACTTGTAGGAAGGATGTTTTGGACTATGTCACTTCGTGTGAGGTTTGTGCAAGATGCAAAACACCTCGCTTTTCACCAACTGGTCTGTTACAGCCTCTTCCCACCCCGTCCCGCCCGTGGGGATCCATTTCTATGGACTTCATTGTGGAATTACCAACCTCTCAAGGGAAGAACACTATTCTAGTGGTGGTTGACCGTTTAACAAAGGCTGCTCATTTTATCCCTTGTGTCGGCTTACCCACTGCAAAACAGACATCAGATTTGATGATTAAAGATGTGTTTCGTTTACATGGAGTACCGGATGAGGTTATTTCGGATCGAGGGGTGCAATTCACTTCTAGGTTTTGGCAAAATTTCTGTGCAGCATTGGACATTAAAGTAAACCTTTCTTCTGCTTTTCATCCCCAGACTAATGGACAAACCGAACGAACCAATCAAACCCTGGAGCAGTATCTCCGCTGCTTTATCTGCCACCTACAGGATGATTGGGTGGATCTACTTCCATTAGCTGAGTTCTCGTATAACAACTCTCAGAGTGCCTCCACTAAACAGTCTCCTTTTTACTCTAATCTAGGTTATCATCCTAACATTCTACCACGATTTCCCATAGAGACGCCTTTGCCAGCAGTGGCTGAAAGAGTCACGACTTTACAGAAGAATATGGATCTTCTAAAAGAGAATCTGGAATCGGCTCAGGAAAGGTACAAGAAGGCAGCAGATAAATTTCGTAAACCTGCACCAGATTTTAAGGTAGGAGACCTGGTCTGGCTGTCAACCAGAAATCTTAAGTTAAGGATTCCATCGTCTAAGTTGGGACATAAGTACATTGGACCCTATAAAATCAGTAAGATTATAAGTGCCGTTGCTTGTCGTCTTCAACTGCCCAGAACTATGAGAATCCACCCTGTCTTTCATGTATCCCTACTAAAGGCTGCGACACCCAATACGTTTCCTGGACGTTCTTCTCCTTGCCCTGACCCAGTGCTAGTCGATGGTCAGGAAGAATTTGTGGTGGAAAGGATTTTAGATTCCAGGTTGTATAGAAATCAGTTACAATATCTGATTAAATGGCAGGGCTACCCAGTGGAGGACAACTCATGGGAGCCAGTCAATAACGTTAATGCTCCTCGCTTGCTCCGTCAGTTTCATCAGAGGTACCCACACAAGCCTGGTCTGAGGTCATCCGGAGGTTGTCCCTAAGGGGGAGTAATGTAAGGTTCTGTGTATCTGTTTCTGAAACTCAGTTTGTTCGTCGGCCATTTTGCTTTCTGTTTTGCTGCAGCTATCTTGCCCTCACTCAAAATGGAGTTTTCCAGCTTGCATGTTCCCGCCCTGATTCTCTCCGTTTGCTTCTTAAACAGCCACAGCTGAGCAATCAGTGCTTCAGAATCTAGCCTGCAGTGAACCTGTGTTCTGACTCCTGAAGCCTTGGACCTTGTACTCCAGCCATTCCTACTGAGGAACTCTGAAGCACTTGTGGACTCTGAACTCTGCTCTTGAGAGCCTCACGTTTGCATGGACTTGCGGTAACAGAGAAGAAGATCTGAATCTGTTGTGGAGAGTGATTGCTGAGCTTAGATTACTCTGGCCTGCTGTGTCTCCTGCTTCTGTGTTTGCAACCTGTGTGTTTATTTTTGCCAATTTGTATGAAGCAATACAAGACTTTCTTTATCAACCTGTGTCTCAAGTATTTTCATCGCACCCAAGCACAAGACGCTATATGAACTGTACCACATACATTACAACCTCTCTCTCTCACCGCATTCCGTTTATCAGCTCTGAGCATCTCTCACCGCATTCCGTTTATCAGCTCTGAGCATCTCTCTCACCGCATCCCGTTTATCAGCTCTGAGCAACTCTCTCTCACCGCATTCCGTTTATCAGCTCTGAGCATCTCTCTAACACCGTATTCCATTTATCAGCTCTGAGCATCTCTCTCTCTTTCTCACCGCATCCCGTTTATCAGCTCTGAGCACCTCTCTCACCGCATTCCGTTTATCAGCTCTGAGCATCTCTCTCTCACCGCATTCCGTTTATCAGCTCTGAGCATCTCTCTCTCTCACCGCATTCAGTTTATCAGCTCTGAGCACCTCTCTCTCACCGCATTCCGTTTATCAGCTCTGAGCATCTCTCTCTCAGCGCATTCCGTTTATCAGCTCTGAGCATCTCTCTCTCCCTCTTTCTCAGCGCATCCCGTTTATCAGCTCTAAGCACCTCTCTCTCTCTCACCGCATTCAGTTTATCAGCTCTGAGCATCTCTCTCTCTCTAACCGCATCCCGTTTATCAGCTCTGAGCATCTCTCTTTCTCACCGCATCCCGTTTATCAGCTCTGAGCATCTCTCTCTCTCACAGCAATCCGTTTATCAGCTCTGAGCATCTCTCTCCCGCTCTTTCTCACCGCATCCCGTTTATCAGCTCTCAGCACCTCTCTCTCTCGCTCTTTCTCACCGCATCCCATTTATCAGCTCTGAGCACCTCTCTCTCTTTCTCACCGCATCCCGTTTATCAGCTCTGAGCACCTCTCTCTCTCTCACGGCATTCCGTTTATCAGCTCTGAGCATCTCTCTCTCTCACCGCATTCCGTTTATCAGCTCTGAGCATCTCTCTCTCACCGCATTCCGTTTATCAGCTCTGAGCATCTCTCTCTCACCGCATTCCGTTTATCAGCTCTGAGCATCTCTCTCTCACCGCATTCCGTTTATCAGCTCTGAGCATCTCTCTCTCTCTTTCTCACCGCATCCCGTTTATCAGCTCTGAGCATCTCTCTCTCTCACCGCATCCCGTTTATCAGCTCTGAGCACCTCTCTCTCTCACAGCATTCCGTTTATCAGCTCTGAGCATCTCTCGCTCTTCTCACCGCATCCCGTTTATCAGCTCTGAGCATCTCTCTCTCACCGCATTCCGTTTATCAGCTCTGAGCATCTCTCTCTCTCCACCGCATTCCGTTTATCAGCTCTGAGCACCTCTCTCTCACCGCATTCCGTTTATCAGCTCTGAGCATCTCTCTCTCACCGCATTCCGTTTATCAGCTCTGAGCATCTCTCTCTCTCTTTCTCACCGCATCCATTTATCAGCTCTAAGCACTCTCTCTTTCTCACCGCATTCAGTTTATCAGCTCTGAGCATCTCTCTCTTTCTCACCGCATCCCGTTTATCAGCTCTGAGCATCTCTCTCTCTCTTTCTCACCGCATCCCATTTATCAGCTCTAAGCACCTCTCTCTTTCTCACCGCATTCAGTTTATCAGCTCTGAGCATCTCTCTCTCTTTCTCACCGCATCCCGTTTATCAGCTCTGAGCATCTCTCTCTCTCTTTCTCACCGCATCCCGTTTATCAGCTCTGAGTACCTCTCTCTCTCTCTCACCGCATTCCGCTTATCAGCTCTGAGCACCTCTCTCTCTCTCTCACCGCATTCCGTTTATCAGCTCTGAGCATCTCTCTCTCTTTCTCACCGCATCCCGTTTATCAGCTCTGAGCACCTCTCTCTCTCTCACGGCATTCCGTTTATCAGCTCTAAGCACCTCTCTCTTTCTCACCGCATCCCGTTTATCAGCTCTGAGCATCTCTCTCTCTCTTTCTCACCGCATCCCTTTTATCAGCTCTGAGCACCTCTCTCTCTCACCGCATTCCGTTTATCAGCTCTGAGCACCTCTCTCTCTCACCGCATCCCATCAGCTCTGAGCACCTCTCTCTCTCTCACGGCATTCCGTTTATCAGCTCTGAGCACCTCTCTCTCTCTCACGGCATTCCGTTTATCAGCTCTGAGCATCTCTCTCTCTCTCACCGCATTCCGTTTATCAGCTCTGAGAATCTCTCTCTCTCGCCATTTTTTTTTTAATTCCCAGATAAAAACGATACCATTCAAATATCTTTCCTTTATTTTTAGAATCTTTCTATCTTGTGCTTTTTAAGAGCCCTTTTGTTTGGCCAATAGCTATCTGTCTGTTATCTAAAGCGTATGGGCAGCTAAAGACTAGTAATGCCCCTTAAAAGCAATGTCACCACCTGATCTGAGAACAGCATAATGTAAAGACTGAGGTTGTTATTCCAGCGTTGTGTCACTTACTGGGCTGCTTGCTAGTTCTGAAAATTTCTAGTGAACCTTCTGCCATGTAGTCCTCCATATTCATGATCTCTGTATAATCCCGCCTCCACAACTGATTGACAGCTTTCTGCCTATGCACAGCGTACAAAGAAAGCTGCTAATCAGTGGTACGAATGGGATTATATAGAGCTCAACATTAAAATATCTGGTGGCTCTGCAGCAGAATAAACAATGATTTTAGCAAAACTGCAGGAATCAGGGTCGTTGCTAGATATCATGCTGCTCTCAGGTGTGGTTGCAAAAATATGGTGACAGATTCCCTTTAAGAAGAGAGTCACACAGCCGTACAACACGGACGAGGATTGCAACACAATGATCGGACTGGCTGTTGGCTCTCCTGACCCGAGCATGGCAGCAGCATAGAAATACGTGCGGTCAGACTCAGGTCGGGAGAGCCGACATCCAGTCCGAGCACTGAATTGCGATGCTTGCCTGTGTCATACAGCCGTGTGACTCATCCCTAAGTGACATGGTTCCATATGACTACCTCCAGCTTGGTGTTAGCATCGGATGGCCACAGACCTACTGAGGAAAATTGCTATAGCATCCTCTGCAAAATGGCAGCTATTCTTTAATTATCAATAAATGATAAACTTTCAAACATAACTAGAATGATAGTGCGCCAATATAACAACTTACATGAGGGAACATGACAAATCATACGGAATAAACCCATTTTGGCATTATATATAGGTAGAAATGACTGAGGTCAGTTCAGTGATCGATACAGAGAAGGGACAGATCATGGGAAATAAAACCTCATATAAATGGTTCACTCTTCTCAGGAACGGGTAAAATAACATATTCATTGAAAGCGATAATCTCTGTATTTACTTATTCATTGCTGCTCGCCAATTGCATCAATTTAATGTATGAGCGGCATTTGCAACTATAGTGATAAACCTGTGAAAAATGTAAGAGGCGACAGAGGATGCCAGAGCAGATGTAACAGCACATTGCTCATTATTATGTATACTCAATCTAAAAAGGCAGAAATGATCTGATAGACGAGACTGGAAAATCAGCCAGATAATGGAAGCAACAAAACGCAGAACGGCTCTGAACGTTTCCTTATCTCCCCAAGTTACGGCTTCTGCCTGACAACACAATAAGGGAACATTTTAACTGCAGCTTAAAAGCAAAGCAGCCTGTGGTCATATCTCTGTATATCCAGCCAGATCACAAAACCGTACGAGGAAGGCTAATAACAAAACAGGCAGACGGGCCGAAGACGGCAACAGGAGGAAGCATCAGCTCCCCCGGATACACTGCACAACTCATTACCAGCGATTCCCCATCACCCAACCACAGATCTGACGGTGCCCAAGAAATAGTCATCTGGAAAACACCATGTAAGATAATAACTGTGATGAGGAGGATAAACAATAACATCAATAACTGGCATCTGATAATCATGGCCATGACCCTCCAACTGAATCCAACTAAGGCTACTTTCACACATCAGGCTTTTTGAATCAGGTGCGATCCGACATGTTTCTAAAAAAAACGGATCTGGTACCGGAAGCGTTTTTTTAGCATTGACTTACATTAGCGCCGGATCGTGCCTGATGTCTCTGCGTTGCATCCGTTTTTGGCCGGATCCGTCGGAATTGTACATTCCGGCGGCCGGACAAGACGGTTGTTGCAACGTTTTTTTTTGTCGCCGGAGCCGCCTGATGCAACGCATCAGGCGGCCAGAAACAATAGAATTCAATGGAAGCGGATCAGACTTTTGTGGAATCCGTCAAATGTCTGATCCGGATTCTGGAAAACTACTGCTGCTGCTGCTGCTGCTACTACATTTCCCAGTGTCTCCGGGCATCAGAAACCCTCGTTACATCAGTTTTTTTGTTTCAGCGCCGGATCCGTCCCTTCAGGCATAGGACGGATCATACCTGATACAAAAAGCCTGATGTGTGAAAGAGGCCTAAGGGATCATTCACACAGGACTGATATGTTTCCAGCAGTGAAAAATGGACCATAAAATATAGAGCAGCAAAATCCACAGCAAACACTGGAAGATTTTCATTGTGGAAAAACTGCAGTGTGCCTAAGCACTAAAATGCACGTAGATGCCAACTACCTGCCTATTGTGTCAGATGCTGATCTCTACCAGCTCAGACACAGCAGCGGCTTCTTTTCCATTTTTATGCTGGTGTCATGCTGATTGAAAGCCATCTCCCGGCTGTCAATCAGAATGATGCCAGCAGTCACGACCCATGGATAAAACTGCCTGGAAGAAGAGCTCCGGTGGTGACATGGAGCAGCTGAATCACCGGCAGGAGCGGTCAGTGACTGCTCTGAGCCAGCAGCGGGTACAGCAAGGCAGATAGTTGGGCATGTAGATAAAAAAAAAATCGTGCAGAACATATTTAAGTTGAGCACCTCTTCCAAAAAAGTGACCCTCCTAGAAAAAAAAACAATACACATTTTCCCTTTAACCCCTTCACCCCACGAGCCTTTTTTCACCTTCCTGACCAGACCAAATTTTTCAATTATTCACAGCAGGCATAAGTGCTTAGACGTCTTTAAGCTTTGGGTCGGTGTTTTTGCAGCGATACATTTATAGCATTTTTTTTATGTTTGCTGCCTTTACACACACAAAAAAAATATTTTACAGAAAAAAAAAAAATTGTTTTTGCATTGCTTATTCTGAGAGCTACAGCTTTTTTTATTTCTCTGCTGATGGAGCTGTATAGCGGCTTTTTTTTTGCGGGGCAAAATGACATTTTCAGCAATACCATTTGTATTTTTGATCATGTTTTATTCCACCTTATCTTCTGCAATACTATGAAAAAGCATTGTTTTTTGCCACTTTTCTTATTTATTTTTTTTACAGGGTCCAATGAAAGGGTTAACTAGCAAGACAATTGTATAGATCGGGTCATTCTGGACACGGCTATACCATTTTGTGATTTTACATGAATATACTTATCTATTGGTTTAAATATTTTTTAATTTTTTTTTTATTTTGTGATTTTTTTTCTTAAATACAGTAGTTTTAAAAAAAATGTTGTTACTTTTTCACTTAGTCCCTGCATTGCAATGCATGAGAACTGTCAGAACGGCTGTTAGACCCTGCAGCTGGTTGAGTATAATAGGCCACCATAGCTGGCAGACCTGGAGGTCATATACAACCCTCGGCTCCTCCATGATCACGTTGTGGGGGTGCCAGTGGGGTGAGAGAAGTAGCCCGCTGCCTGTCACAAACTTCTAAATGCTGTGATGGCTTCACTTCTAAATGCCGTTATCTTGCAGCGCTGGAGGTCCCGAGCGCTGCAGAACCTCCGATCATAGAAAAATGTTGACGCCTTGCTCAAAGCCCAGCAAGCGCCGTTTATTTACCATCGGCGGTCATGAAGGGGTTAATCAGCTGAGCGTATACCACAGCACTTCTCTGTGGCAGTTTGCTTTTTCTTCTCTGAACAAGGCCAGAGACCCCGAATCCAGTGATGTGGTATTACGTACAGTAGGTTAAAGGGAGAATTATCTTTTCTTTTTTTTTTTTGATATTTAGGGGACATGACTTTGGAACTAAGGGGCACTGAAGACAGAGAGTGAGGGGAGCAGTTTAATTTACAAAACAATCCAGGTGGTCACCAAAGCACCTAGTGGATATAACGACACATCTGGCCAAATATCATGTGATCTTGCACCAGCCCATCAGAGTATCGCAGGCACAGGTAAGAAATAGTTAATGAGCGAGTACAATTTTAGTGTATGTGGGAAGGTAAGAGGTTTCCACTACATCACCTATAGATACACAGGGCAGTATTGGTACTGTTGAAAACAGCATCATTAAAGGGGATTTCTTTTTTATATTAAAAGGAATCTGTCACCAGGTCTTTGGTTCCCCATATGACAGTAGCATGATGTAGGGGGAGCCCTGGTTCTAGCCATGTATCACTTACTGGGCTGCTTGCACCTGCTTTGAGAAGATCACTGTTTTATCTGCTGCAGATCTAGCAGTTCTCTCTGAATGCTGAGCCCTGTGTAACCCCGCCCCACCACTGATTGGCAGCTTTCTGCCTAGGCAGAGTGTAAACACAAAGCTGCCAATCAGTGGTGGAGGCGGAGTCATATAGAACTCATGAATATGATGAATGCCAAGAACACTGCCCGCTGGTTGCACTTGTGACTTTTCGCTGCCACCACTCACCATTTTGTCTGGCCAGTGAGACGCCTACCCTAGTAACACACTTAGATATATGCACCCAGCTTTGCCAAGCACCTGATAGGTACTCTTCTTGCACTCTGGCATATACAGGGTAACACAACCAAGCTATATTTTTGCTCTTTGATGTCGTGGGCACATTTAGAGCAGGAAGGAATAAACATATTAATTTAGACTTAAGATTTAATATACAAAAAAAAGAACAAAAATGACAAAAGGAACAAATTGAAAAAAAAAAAAATATATATATATATATATATATATATATATATATAACATACACACACATATATACACACACAAGCAAAAACAATAAATGGAATGAAATCCAGAAACATCCTATGGATTAGATCTGTGAGGGCTTCTGGCAGAGTGGAAGATTAGGACAGATCTACAATGCATGTTGTCTCTCCTGGATCTGACAATGGGGGTCTCTGGGTGGGATGTT
>JARQOD010009160.1:0-32566 GCA_033576555.1 Oophaga sylvatica | reverse complement strand
AAGGGGGCAGGTGCCGTTTTGCCCCAAAAAAAGATCCGGGCCCTAAAAGAAACCCTTGTCCCTTCTTCTCTCAAAAATTTTTTCCCCACTGAACATAATTATGAGTGGGTAATCGGAGTTACTGCCTAAAGGGGGGTTTTTAAAGAGTGGAGACATTGGCTGGAGGACCCAAAACATGGGTGGTGGTCCTTACGGACCTAAGAACGGTTTTATCGGGAAATCTGCCAAGCGACTCTCCTAGACAGGCAGGGGGGCCTTTTTTTTTCACCGTTTTTTTTTTGGGTTTTTCCTTTCTTCCGGGCACTAAAAATTTTAAGGCGGATGCCCTCTCGAGGATTTTTCCTTGCGGATCCCTGATTATTGATCCTTCTTTATTTTGAAAGGGGTGTAGTTCTTTCCGCCATTCCCCCAATTTGAGACTTGCTCTGGGGGGGTGTCGGAGGATGGCCCCGAGGCTGCCCTGTTGGAAAATTGTTTGTCCGGACCAGTGGAAAAAGAGGTGATGTCTGAGTTTCTTGTTCCGCTTGGCTGGGCATCCCGGAATTTTTTGGTACCAGAGACTTGGGTTAGTCGGCCCTTTTGGGGGCCCCCTTCCCTTGTCTCGTGATGTCGGGGGAATTTGTGCAGCCCTGCGGGACTTGCTCTCGCCCCAAACCCTTGCTCTCGCTCAGTGGTTTTTTGATGCCTTGCTGTGCCAAGACCCCATGGACCCCAAAATCTCTATGGATTTCTTTTCCGACCTCCTGTTTCTCAGAGAATGACCGTCATCTGGGTGATTTGTGATAGGTTTTCCAAGATGATACATCTTGTGCCATTACCTAAGTTGCCTTCCTCCTCTGAATTGGTGCCTTTGTTCCTTCAGCACGTGGTTCGTTTACACGGCATTCCTGAGAACATTGTGTCTGACAGAGGAGTCCAGTTTGTTTCCAGATTTTGGAGGACATTTTGTTCTAAACTTGGTGTTCAATTGTCTTTCTCCTCGGCGTTTCATCCTCAGACCAATGGTCAAACTGAGAGAACAAACCAGACATTGGAGACTTATCTAAGATGCTTTGTGTCTGCTGATCAGGATGACTGGGTCTCTTTTTTGCCTTTGGCTGAGTTTGCTCTTAATAATAGGGCTAGCTCTGCCACTTTGATGTCTCCATTTTTCTGTAATTCTGGGTTTCACCCTCGGTTTTCTTCGGGACAGACGGAGGCTTCTGTCTGTCCAAGTGTTGACTCTGTTGTGGAGCGTATGCAACAGATTTGGGACCAGGTAGTGGAGAGGTTGTCCCTCTCTCAGGAGAGGACCCAGCGGTTTGCTAACCGGCATAGGACTGATGGTCCTCGGTTTAAAGTGGGGGACTTGGTCTGGTTGTCCTCAAGAAATATTCCTATGAGAGTGGCATCTCCTAAATTTAAGCCTAGGTTCATTGGACCTTATAAGATCATGGAGATTCTTAATCTGTTTCTTTTTGTTTGCTTCTTCCAGGGACATTTAAGATCCATAACGTGTTCCACAAGTCCTTGTTGAAGAGGTTTGTTGAGCCAGTGGTTCCTACTACTTTGCCTCCTGACCCTGTTCTGGTTGAGGGCAATATGGAGTTTGTGGTTGAGAAAATATTGAATTCTCGTTTTTCTAGATGGAAACTCCAGTATTTGGTTAAGTGGAGAGGTTATGGTCAGGAAGACAATTCTTGGGTGTTTGCTTCGGACATCCATGCTAGGAGACTCATCCGTGCGTATCATAGAACTCATCCTGACCGACCTGGTTGCTCAAGTGAGGGTTCGGTGACCCCTCCTCAAGGGGGGGTACTGTTGTGAATGGACTTGAAATGAGTTCTGAGCAGAGGCTCCCTCTGGTGGTTACAAGCGGTACTGGACTGTCCAGTGAAGATTGTGAGGAGTGGGAATCAGGTGTTACTGACTGGTCTTATATAAGGGAGTCGCCTTCCCATCAGGGTTGCCGGTGATCAATTGCTCTGGTCTCAATCCTTGAGTCCTGTTTCCTTTGTAGCCTGATGTGTCGTGTCTGCATCTCCTGCTAACAGATAAGACATTTTCTTCTTTTTGTTTTTGTGCTTGATTTTTGCATTTTGTCCTGCACTTCTGTGTGGGCCTTCAGGGTCCCCTCCGGGGGCTTTGCCCTCTCAGTTTAGTTCAGCCACTGATGTTTGTACTTTTGCTTTTTCCAGTTTTTTCAGTGGCTGCTGTTTTGATTTTGTTACACCAGAGAACTAATTTAGGTGGTAGAGGTCGTGTGATCTCAGGTGATTTTGAAATTAGTAGAGTTGGTGCTTTTCAGGGTTTTTTGGGATTGCAGTAAGTGCCCTTCCTATCCTTTTCTATTTAGGTAGTTTGGGCCCCAACGTTTGCTCATACTATTTTCTGTCTGTGTCAGTATTTCATCTTGTCTAACCGCCATTACATGTTTGGGGGCTTTCTATGTTCTTTGGGGATCTGCTCCGGGGCAGATAGCTTTCCTCTTTCTATCTTTAGGTGTAGTTAGTTTCTCAGGCTGTGACGAGGCGTCTAGGACCAACGTAGGAACGCTCCACGGCTGCCTCTAGTTGTGGTGGTTAGTCAGGGTACTGCAATCTCATAGATTCCAACTTCTCTGGTGTATTGCCTTTTTACCTGCACTCCTCAGCTACCGAAACATAACACATACTGATGGGGAATTTAGATTGTGAGCCCCATTGGGGACAGTGATGATAATGCATATGTAAAGCACTGCAGAATAAGATAGTGCTACTGTATATCAGCAAAGCATAATAAATAAAATGTTTGAATTTCCGTGAAATTGCGCATTTCAGGAAAATCAACTCGAACTTGATCTTCCGCTGATTGATTTACTCAACTTTAATGCAGACTTTTCCTGTGCCACTGCTTGAAAAAAAGGCCCTCCCACTTGACGCCTGATGAAGCATTGGTGAAATGTGCGTCAGGTGAGTGAGCTATTTACTTTTGATGATATATTAATTTTTTTCCTATTACTTTTTGTTGGCTATATACTCATTAACATATTGGCATCTATATATATTTTATATATACATATGTATAATTATTGTTGAACTTTAACTTATCTATACTCCATTGGAACATGTGTGTGTATGTATATATATATATATATATATATATATACAGTATATATATATATATATATATATATATATATATATATATATATAGTGGGGAAATAAGTATTTGATCCCTTGCTGATTTTGTAAGTTTGCCCACTGATAAAGACATGAACAGTCTATATTTTTCAGGGTAGGTCAATTTTAACATTGAGACATAAAATATCAAAAATAAAATCCAGAAAATCACATTGTATAAATTATATAAATTTATTTGCATTTTGCAGTGAGAAATAAGTATTTGGCAAACATGACTCAATACTTGGTGGCAAAACCCTAGTTGGCAAGCACAGCAGTCAGATGGTTTTTGTAATTGATGATGAGGTTTTGCAAACATGTCAGGAGGAATTTTGGTCTGCTCCTCTTTGCAGATCATCTCTAAATCTTTAAGATTTTGAGGCTGTCGCTTGGCAACTCGGAGCTTCAACTCCCTCCATAAGTTTTCTATGGGATTAAGGTCTGGAGACTGGCTAGGCCACTCCATGACCTTAATGTGCTTCTTTTTGAGCCACTCCTTTGTTGCCTTGGGTGTATGTTTTGGGTCATTGTCTTGCTGGAAGACCCAGCCATGACCCATTTTTAATGTTCTGGCTGAAGGAAAGGAGGTTGTCACTCAGGATTTTACAGTACATGGCTCCATCCATTCTCCCAATGATGTTGTGAAGTAGGCATGTGCCCTTAGCAGAGAAAAAAACCCAAAACATAATGTTTCCACCTCCGTGCATGACAGTGGGACAGTGTTCTTTGGGTGATAGGCAGCATTTCTCTTCTTCCAAATACGGCGAGTATTTAATGCCAAAGACCTCAGTTTTTGTCTCATCTGATCACAGCACCTTCTCCAAATCACTCACAGAATCATCCAGATGTTCATTGGCAAACTTCAGACGGGCCCTCACATGTGCCTTCTTGAGCGGGGGGACCTTGCTGGCAAAGCAGGATTTTAAACCTTTACAGCGTAATGTGTTACCAATGGTTTTCTTGGTGACTGTGGTCCCAGCTGCCTTGAGATCAATAACAAGTTCCCACTGTGTAGTTTTAGGCTGATCTCTAACCTTCCTCATGATCAAGGATACCCCACAAGGTGAGATTTTGCATGGTGCCCCTGAGCGATGTCGATTGACAGTCATTTTCTATTTCTTCCATTATCTTACTATTGACCAACAGTTGTCTACTTCCCACCCAGCGTCTTCATTTTGGCTTTGTAGCCCATTCCAGCTTTGTGCAGGTCTATGATCTTGTCCCTGACATCCTTATAAAGCTCTTTGGTCTTGCCCATGTTGTAGATGTTAGAGTCTGATTGATTAATTAAGTCTCTGGACATGACTCTGGAGAGGGCGATTCCTCCTTTGACCCAAGTACCCCCCCGCCATCTCCCCTACCTTACCGTTAAGCAAAGACACATGACAACCATCTCAATTTGGGTAAAAATGGCCACAGCAGTCTATTTATTAAAATTCATTGTTAATCAAGACACTTGGTGAGGTCCTCGAAGTTATAAGTTATAAAGGTCTGGTGATCCTTTTTTACCGGGCCTTGCCCCTTTCCCCTCAGCCTTACTCCTAGCCATGGTTATCTCCGACTCAGGAGCACCATGAACCGGGGTAAGGGGGTGGCCTTCTCGACCATGCGATCCCGACGTTCCATCGCCGGGAATCGCCCACTCTCATACTAGTGTGAACCCGACGTTCCATCGCCAGGTATCACCCATCAAGTTAATGTGAATCCGACGTTCCATCGCCGGGTATCACCCAAATGTCCAGTTACTGTGAACCCTGCGTTCCATCGCAGGGTATCACCCCGAAAACTCACCAGACCGCCACCACCTTAACATCCAATGAAGGGGATCCATGTATTTAACGGGTCACCAATCCTCCATTTTTACCAACTTCGAGGACCCACAAATGCCCTAAAACACTAAACCTTAATACCCATTGTAGCAGAGCCCTTTGCTCACTAGGAGCCATCCGACAGTGCAGGGGAGAGGAAAACCCCCCTTTTTTTTATATATATATATTTGTGGTGGAAACCTCCAGGGAACCACGACTGTCGGATTGCCCTTCCCCTGGGCTTACGAGGTCAATGCAATTAAATTCTCTCTGTAATATCAAATTATCTGTATATATATATATATATATATATATATATATATATATATACATATATATATTTTTGGGATATAATAAAAGGAACACATATTTGACAAACATTTTCAACATAACGATGTCCAGATGATCGCCGCTGTGACCCGAGGTTTCTCCTTCTCCTGGGTGGGTGGGCCTTGCTGTCTGGTCCTCAGGTGATCACAAAAAGGGGCTTCCCTCCCCCGGTCAGTCCTTTTTGTCCCCTTGACCCCACCTCCACCTATGTCACATCCTTTTACCTTTCATCCAATTCCCCCCCTGGCTCATCCTATACAACCCCTTCCCCCATACCTGCTCTGTAATCCTGCCGTCACCCCCTCCCAGCGTCATGTCAGCCTCCCGTTAACCCTTCGCTCCCACGTCCGGCTGATACTTGACTCTAGAGAGGGCGATTCCTCCTTTGACCCAATTACCCCCCCCGCCCATCTCCCCTACCTTCCCGTTAAGCAAAGACACCTGACAACCATCTCAATTTGGGTAAAAACGGCCACAGCAGCCTATTTATTAAAATTCATTGTTAATCAAGACACTTGGTGAGGTCCTCGAAGTTATAAGTTATAAAGGTCTGGTGGTCCTTTTTTACCGGGCCTTGCCCCTTTCCCCCCCAGCCTTACTCCTAGCCGCGGTTATCTCCGACTCAGGAGCACCATGAACCAGGGTAAGGGGGTGGCCTTCTCGACCATGCGATCCCGACGTTCCATCGCCGGTAATCGCCCACTCTCATACTAATGTGAACCCGACGTTCCATCGCCGGGTATCATCCATCAAGTTAATGTGAATCCGACGTTCCATCGCCGGGTATCACCCAAATGTCCAGTTACTGTGAACCCTGCGTTTCATCGCAGGGTATCACCCCGAAAACTCACCAGACCGCCACCACCTTAACATCCAATGAAGGGGATCCATGTATTTAACGGGTCCCCAATCCTCCGTTTTTACCAACTTCGAGGACCCAACAATGCCACACCGAGAGCGCCTTGACCTCCTCAAGAGCTCGAGACCCCACCATTCGGCAATGCTGTGGCCTGTTCTATGCCGTCCTGCAAACCCAACATCCACAAATCAGTTCCCACTGCGTTCAAATGTACTCCATCCGCTAACCAAGTTCCTCCTCCATCTGTCAAACCCGCATGGCGTACTGCCACTCCCCCGTGCAGCTCCATAAATTTCGATACTTCTTTATTGGCCCTAATGCCTGCGTTATTAATCTTTGTACCAACCAGGCCGACCTGGCCCCTCGCCCAAATGTTCTGGGAACTATGTCCGATCACACTACTTTCAAACACGGGAACCGCACCC
Source organism: Oophaga sylvatica (assembly GCA_033576555.1). NCBI lineage: Eukaryota > Metazoa > Chordata > Amphibia > Anura > Dendrobatidae > Oophaga > Oophaga sylvatica. The sequence continues at coordinate 26,004 of JARQOD010009160.1, read as the reverse complement.
ACAGCTGCGCCAAGTCTCTCTTGATGTCGCAAACCAGTTGATTCTCAGGGCGGACTCCAAGGTCATTACTCCCCACATGCAAAACCAATATATCGGGAGCTCCATGGCATAGAACCGCCGTTTAAAACTCGTGAATTAACCGTCCCCAAGTTAACCCCTAACCCCTAGCCACTTAATTAATGCCACGTTCCTTTTTTGAAACCCCTTGTCAGTCCGTCTGTCTGCTCATAGAGCCCCCCCAGTGAACATAAGAATGGCCTTGAATCCATATGGCAGATGAACCTGCCCTGTAATAAAGCAAACATAAGTTAGTGAAACCTTTCATTTACCTGAGAGATTAGCTCCCTCACATCCGTGAGTTGGACGTAGGACCGATCCATTTGTGACTCCCCAGCCAATACTCATTACAATTTCTGAACTTTAACCTCCAGCCGCTGCTTAAGTTGCAGCCCAGATGCAAAATAAATGACCTCCATCACTGTGCTGCTCCGTGCCAGCTTCTTCCAAGCACTTCCGAAACACCTTAATGAACTGATGTTTTGTTAAAAGGACTCGACCTCGTGACATAACAGGGTCTATTTTTTATTTATTTTTTTAATATTTGAAAACATCGTCACAGGCACATAACAGAATCCTTTACCCTTCCACACATTACCTTCTTCCCTTTTTTGCCCCTTGGTTCATTTCTGACTTCACACTATCATGCTGCACGTATTGCGGCCAGCCCCCCATTTCCAGGCTTTGGTTTTAGAAACACCCATATGTACAATAGCTGGGCAGTAACCTCGACCTTATAACAGACTATTAAATAACCTTCATAATACCTGAACATGGTCATTGAACTGAACCTATGTTATGTGTTTTCCTGCACTTGATGACCTTCCCTGTTAACCGCTCTTGCTGGGTCCCATCAACGGGGCATATCGTCCTTCATGTTAATGTATTTATGTCCATTACCCTTAGCCGCTCCCCCTGGCTGAAGGGCCCTGGGAATAGGCACCACGCCCTTTGTTTTAATGCACTGGATCACTTTTCCTTTAGTTGCTCCCCCTGACTGAATATCCCCCGATTAGGTATATTGCTCTTCAGTTTATTGTACTGACTCATTCCTCACCCACCATATCACTTACATTACGGGAATTCATATAGGATGGAGACCCCATTACTCTGTCCATCCCAATAATGGCCAACACTGTTGTGTTTATGCCTCTGCTAGCCCTCATTAATGGCCAAGTGGGCTGTGTCCGTGGCCCTACCTGCCTTCACTAATGTCCGCACTTGTGATTATGGCTCTGCCTCTTGCTGCAGCACTGACTATACCCATTGAACACCGCGCCTTTTACCCATCTTATTCCTTCTATTATGTGATTACATATGGGATAAGGCTCCAGGTAAACTACTCCCTGCAGCCCTATCCCCATCATAGGCAATGTAGATAAGCGAGTGGTGGGTATACTTGATACCTATTAAGGTACTGTGATGACAATGTAGCACCAGCATGGGAAGCCAACAAGCAGGGCAGAGTATAAAACTAAATGCTGCCATATATATATACAAGGGATAGGATAGCCCTATATCATACCTCCCAACTTTTGAAGAAGGGAAAGAGGGACAAAGCCTGCAGGCTCGCCACGGCAAGTTTTAGGCCACGCCCATGGCCACACCCATTTAACTGGTCACACCCATATCCACGCCCCAACCACACCTATTTAGCACTGCTGATCACACTGTTTCATAAATAATTATAAACAGAAAAAAATAAATCGGGACTGTCCTGCTGAATCCGGGACGGTTGGAAGATATGAAGGCAAGCCACAGGGGCACGGGAAGCCCGCATGTGCAGCAGGGGGTAGTAGAGAGCGCAGTATGGAGGCTCGCTGACCTGCCCTGCAGTGTAGAAGGCAAGCTACAGGGGCACGGGCAGTGCCCGAATGTGCCACAAATATCAGCCCCTGTCACGTGTCCTTCAGACGCACCGATATCGCAGTTTCTCTTACCCTCATACACACTGTAATGCTTATCAACTAATACTGAGGTAACAAATGGTTATAAAAAACACAAACAGCATCGTCCGGACCCTCTCATGTAAATGGGCTGTATCTGGGCCCCCGTTGGCTCATCTTTGCCTTTGATCATTTTCCCACACTTGGCAGGAGGCAGAGGAGGTGGTGGCATATGGCGGCATTTATCTAGGAAATAGATTGCTTGCTAATTCAAATAAAAGCTTTGGCTTGCCCCTTCAGAAACTACCAAACAGTGAAGCCCCCTCACTCACTACCCTACCCAGCTCCTGCTTACCTTGCAGCTGGGCAGACAGGCTTTCTTGGTGCTGCTTGTATTTCACAACCTGGGCTTCTGTGGTCCTAGCTTTATTCTGGATGTAGTTGTATAGGTAGACCCCACTGCCCAGCCCACAGTGCCAACAGCCAGAAGCCAGTATGGAGGAGACTCTTCTGCCTCCTGCTGCACACTCCAGTGCCCATGATCCAGGAACACAGGTCCTCCTAGAGACTCTGGCATTGGTACCTTATGCAAAAGGCAGGAGCCCCCCCTTTGTTTCCTTTCCCAATGTGTGTGGCTCTTCTTCAAGTCATCAGCAGGTCCTGGTGTGTGCATAGTATCCGCAGAGTGCCAGCAGGTGCCAGCTCCCCTAAATAATCAGCAGCAGAGCCCCCCTGCTCCTGGGAACTTCAGGGCGCACAGGATGGCTGCAGGGATCCTATGTTTCCTGTCCTGTGCCCAAAAATCACCACTCAGCTCCTGGAAGAAGCAGATCTAAGAATCCCAGGATCCTGATCTCTTGCAAACTTGCAACATTTTCAAAGAGGGAAGCTGCACTCCCTGCAGAGTGACAGGGAAAGAGTCCAATAGCACCGACACAGAAGCCACTGCTTCTCCAGGGAAGGAGGGGGCTGGCTCTTCTTAAAGGTCTATGCCTCACATTACTACCAGGGGACTTAACTTGTATTAGGGCTTCATTCCCAGATCCTGCCTGTCTCGCTCTCACATGCTGCCGCGCATGGAGCGGAGCGGCAGCAGCGCCAGCACATGTGAGAGCGAGACAGGCAGGATCTGGGATCTCATCATCTGTTGGAGTGAGAGCCGGGTATTGTATGCAGCGCTCCATACAAAGCCGGCTCTCACTCCAACAGATGATGATCCCGCGGCTCGATGTGTCGCCGTTCTGTCTCCCAAACGAGTTACTACCTGCTGCTGACTTGCTGTAAGCTGACCGCCTGAAATGAGGTCAGTGGCCATTTCCAGCGGTCAGCTGACTTACAGCACGTCACTTCCGGTGGAACGTGACATGTGGCTGCGAGAACGTGTGGGAGGTCCCTGCGGTTTCAGTATGTCCGCTTCTATTGTGGGAAAGTAAACCTCCCGGCTGGGACAGTGGGACAGGGACCCGAGATCGGGACTGTCCCGCTCAATCCGGGACGGTTGGGAGGTATGCTATATAAAGGCTTATAATGATCCAAGAGGTGTACCGCTATATTTCATGGGCTTCCGGAGTATATATATATATATATATATATATATATATATATATATCGTGTATGTTCCCGTGTAGCACCATAATTCCAGGGTACAACTATACAACTAGAGGAAGTGCCATATATACTGAAGTCCACCCATATCCTGGAGTACAGCAATAATTCCCGGGTCCAACTATACCTATAGAGGCAGTGTCATTTCTATAAAGTCCACCCATATACTGGGGTACTGCTATAATTCCGGGGTATAACTATACATATAGAGGAAGTGCCATATATATGCTGAAGTCCACCCATATACTGGGGTACTGCTATAATTCCGGGGTACAAACACACATATAGAGGAAGTGCCATATATTCTGAAGTCCCCCCATACACTGGGGTACTGCTATAATTCCAGGGTACAACTATACATATAAAAGAAGTGCCACATAGACTGAAGTCCATATAAACTAAAATCCCCCATATAGTGGGGTACTGCTATAATTCCGGGGTACAACTATATATATATATATATATATATATATATATATATATAAGGAAGTGCCATACCTATAGAAGAATTGCCATATCTACCGGGGTACACCCTTATAATACTGAGGTACAGCTATAGCACAGGAGGCACACCATATATAGGGTGAATGCTATATATGCCGGGATACGGCCATATATACCGAGGTGTAGTTACCCACCAGTGTACAACCTATATAGGTAAAGTGAATATATGTCTGGTGGCACTGGTATGGATGGGTAGAATCCCTATATACCGCATGTTAAGCATATATATAGCCAGGGTTGGACTGGCCCACCGGAGAACCGGAGGATTCTCCGGTGAGCCCTGACATCTGGGGGGGCCCTGGCACCTGCTGGCATACAGGGGCCAGTTGCCTAGGGCCCCGGCTGCTCCAGGGGCCCCCAGCCGGTGGCGTGTTGCTAATAGCGGCACACCACGCAGCTGCCATGGGGGCCCTGTGCCAGCGGGGCAGCAGCGGGTGACAGGAGGCAGGAGCCCCTGTCCCCCTGCTAAAGAGAAATGAATATTCACTGCTTCCCACGCCCACATGGGCATGGGAAGCAGTGAATATCATTACTTACCTGTCACCCGCTCCAACCGCTGAGCGCCGCTGTGTCCTCGCGTCCTCTCTTGCTGCGACGTTCAGGCAGAGGGCGCGATGACGTCATTAGTGAGCAGTGGACCCGGTGACAGGTAAATATCGCAGGTGCCGGGGCCCTGAGCGAGCGGTGACACCGGCACCTGTCCCCCATAGCGCCGGTGTCCCCGCCTGCTCAGGACCCCGGCACCTGGCCCCCAGCGACGAGAGGTGAGTATGTCATTTTTTTTTATTTTTATTTTTTTTGCAGCAGCATATGAGGCCTATAAAATGCAGCATCTATGGGGGCATAATCTATGGGGGCATAATCTGTGGAGCATCTATGGGGCATAATCTATGGGGGCATAATCTGTGGAGCATCTATGGGGGCATAATCTAAGGAGCATTTATGGGGGCATAATCTATGGGGGCATAATCTCTGGAGCATCTATGGGGGCATAATCTATGGGGGCATAATCTGTGGAGCATCTGTGGGGCATAATCTATGGGGGCATAATCTGTGGAGCATCTATGGGGGCATAATCTATGGGGGCATAATCTGTGGGGCATAATCTATGGGGGCATAATCTGTGGAGCATCTATGGGGGCATAATCTATGGAGCATCTATGGGGGCATAATCTATGGGAGCACAATCTATGGAGCATCTATGGGGGCACAATCTATGGAGCTTCTATGGGGGCATAATCTAAGGAGCATCTATGGGGGCACAATCTATGGAGCTTCTATGGGGGCATAATCTATGGAGCTTCATGGGGGCATAATCCAAGGAGCATCTATGGGGGCACAATCTATGGAGCTTCTATGGGGGCATAATCTAAGGAGCTTCATGGGGCATAATCTAAGGAGCATCTATGGGGGCATAATCTATGGAGCATCTATGGGGGCATAATCTATGGAGCATCTATGGGGGCACAATCTTTGGAGCATCTATGGGGGCACAATCTATGGGAGCATCTATGGGGCATAATACATGGGCAGCATATGGGGCACAATCTATGGAGCATCTTGTGGGGCATAATACATGGGGCAGCATATGGGGCATAATCTCATTTTCCACCCTAGGCTTATACTCGAGTCAATAAGTTTTCCCAGTTTTTTGTGGCAAAATTAGGGGGGTCGGCTTATACTCGAGTATATATGGTATCTATCTATTATCTATCTATATCTATCTATATATATATATATATATAGCATTATACCCTATGAGGGGGGGGCATCATTATCCTCTATGAGGGGGGCAGCATTATCCCCTATGGGGGCAGCATTATCCCCTATGAGGGGGCTGCTTTATAATCTATGAGGGAGGCTACCCCAACTCCTGCTACATAATTAAGACATGTACTACCTTATATTATACCCTGATATTAGTGTGTTTTACTGCACAATTGGTGGTCTTGTATTTATTTCTATGTAGCTACATAGTGGGCCCCAAGAATGATTTTCTCTGGTGGGCCCAAGGTGTTCCAGTCCGACGCTGTATATAGCACCGGGCAGGATGCCGACACAGGCCCTACCTAGGAGGAGAGTAATAGCCCATCTCCTTGTTGTGTGACTCTCAAGCTGCAGCTACTGTATGATTCCCCTTTACAGCCTCCCCCTGTGCACACGTTGCAGCCCCTCCTCCTCTCCCTGCAGCCCTGTGTGATTTCATCCTTTACCCCAGGCCCTCACCCCTTCTCCCTGCATACATCCTGGTGCAAAGGGTATGGGAAACGTGGCTGGGAATCTTTGTTCTTTCAAACTTTAAGTCAGCGTCTCATCAGTACTGGTGTTATGTTGTGATCTACATAAACCTACGCCATACTGAATTATATGATCCGCCACACGTATTATATGAAAGGGTATATATATATATATATAGATATATACTGGCCGTGTACTCCACTCGGCCATGTATGATCCAGAAGTATCTAGAAAATGAAATATCCATATGTCGGCCATGAATCCAACAGCAATATGTATATACCATCGTGTATTATAGCCAGTGTCTATGATATAACATAATATCTAACAATATTCATAGATAGTAATATTGATAAAGAATTATATTTAAATATACAAAGAAAGACCTCTATATAGGATAAGTATAATACCCCATGTATCTCTGCCCAGTAATATTTGTGACCCGTCTGCAGTGTATCATACAGCAGCGTCTATCCATCATCCCTGATAATACAGTATTATCTGTGTTATATTGGGGCAGTTATTCAAAACGTATCTATATACCATATGTACCATATAAGCGCCATGCGCTGTAATGTGGTATCTATATATCCACTAAATTGCAGTATATACTTATATGCCATGCATCATATTGAAGAATCCTATACCTTCACCATGGAATACAAATACATAACCGCTATGCACTATATTGCAGTATCTATAAATGACTGCCATGCCCCAAATTGCAGCATGCATAAATACCAAATGCACTATGTTCCCGCATCTATATCTACACCGTGCACCAAATCGCAGTACCCATTTATACATCATGTAGCAGTATATGTATGTCTGCTATTAATAATAAGGCAGTAACCATAGCCTGCCCGCCATACAGTACATGATAAAACAGCATTGTATCTCTCTATATATATTAATATATATGTACCCCCATCTGCCACCATGCCACAGGAACACAGGAGAAAATCTGCTGTGCGGGAGGTAATCCATGAGGACAAAGATCTCTCCGGATATAAAGAATGATCCTAAATCCGTATATCTATACCGTATATATATATATATATATATATATATTTATATATATACAGGATCAGATACTGCCGCAGTACATGGTGTGGCGGGTCTATGTGCTCACACCCCCTGAAACCTTATACCCAGAATATCATACTCCCTGGAGCAGCATGTTTCTTGTTGTCTTCCTTCTCTGTGAGATGATGATGGGAGTCATAGTCCGGAGTTTTCTGTAATGTTGCCCTCGAAGGTGAGATATCTTGCTGTCCCATGTTGCCCCGGGTTTTGGGACATCCTCGGTGTGTGCTTTCTGCGTAGTGTGTGCTATATGTCGTGTGCCCTCTGTATAATGTGTACTATATGTAGCACAGTACATAATATATCAGCATCATGTATATCTATATAAATATATATATATATATATATATGTATATGCATATATTCCTATATCTGAACCCCTGTCTGCAGCAATGCTACAGGCACAAAGGAGAAGATCTGCATGAGGAGGTAACATATGGGGATCCATGAGGACAAAGATCTCCCCGGGTATGATGATCAGATATCTATATATATGTATATATTATACAGGATCAGTTACTGCAGCAGTATACGGTGTAAACAGTACCTGTTCTCACATCCCCCTTGAGCCTGATATCCCGAATCTTATACCCCTTGGAGCAGCACACATGCTTTCTGATGTCTTCCTTTGTTGTCTGGGTTGGAGAGGCTGGTGGTCTCCTTGCTATCTGGTCCTCAGGTGATCACGAAAAGGGGCTTCCCTCACCCGGTCAGTCCTTTTTGTCCCCTTGACACCACCTCCACCTATGTCACATCTTTTTACCTTTCATCCAATCCCCCCCTGGCTCATCCTATACAACCCCTTCCCCAATACCTGCTCTGTAATCCTGCCGTCACCCCCTCCCAGCGTCATGTCAGCCTCCCGTTAACCCTTCGCTCCCACGTCCGGCTGATACTGGATTCTTTTATAAAGGTGACTATGTAAGACAGCTGTCTTTAATGCAGGTAACGAGTTAATTAGGACCGTCTAACTGGTCTGTAGGAGCCAAAACTCTTAATGGTTGGTAGGGGATCAAATACTTATTTCTCACTGCAAAATGCAAATAAATTTATATTAATTCTTCTTTGGCAATACTGTCTGGTCTCTGGTGCGTCCATAGTGATTATTAACCAAGCCTGTTGTTATCTGCCAAAACTGGCACATTTTTGGGCCACTGATTGACAAAAAGCCATGGCTTCTTCTGTATATATTGCTTGTGCAGAAACACTGCCACAGCAGGCATCTGCCTCCAATAAAGATAATTTTTTCAAACCATTTTAAAATTAAAAAGCATAAAATGTCTGATACTACAGCACCTTATGAAACAGGCTGTTGGTTACTACAATTTATCATCCATTTGCCATAGCCATATATTTCAAGGTCACTTTGAACTTACCAAGGTTTGTGTTGCGTTTGAGAGGGTCTGCTGTACTTTTGATTCTCAGAAAATCGATTCAAAGTAAATTAATTTTTTTTGAACAATTTGGCAAATCTGGTGAATTAAAACGTCAAAAGTTTCAATCATCTCTAGGCATATGTATTTGGCTGTGTAGTTTTGATTTTCATGTAAAGCTGTCTGTACACATGAAATAAAGGAGTACATGTATACCAAGTTGAAAAGTGAAATTGTATTTTTTGCTTTGAGATCAATGAAAACTATTTTGTTCTATACAATAAGGTTGATGCCACAAGCACATGAAATCTCTACTCTGTAACCCAGTCATTCCTATTACACACCTGAATTCACTACTTTACAATTATTTCCATCTACCAAGCACAGAAAGGCCAACCATTATTGCTTCATTTGACCCATTTGTTCCACGTTCTGTGCACGAGATTACCAAGAATTCAATGTTTTAGTCTAGAATTTAACACTCTAAGCCATATAAATAATTAACAATAACTGTTACTTTTACTATACCCAGCTGGTTTGGTCTAATTGTTTTTTTTAGCAATTTTTTTAGCAATTATTTAAAGGAATTGTATGAAACTAAAATTTGTTGGCTGTGTTCTTTTAAAACGGAGCCACCATAAACCATAGGTTGTTATGTTGTGTCTGGTACTGCAATTTAGCCCCATATCATATGTATCCATAACATTGCATCTATAAAATAAATAATTAGAAATAGTAAACCTTCAAACAACAATTATCACTGGCCTAAATAAAGAAAAAAAGGCATGGAAGCATCTCTTTAAGTTTTCCATTGGTCTATTCAGCCTCTCCTGCGACGTTTGCCCCACTTCTGTCTTGATTGTCTGGATTGTTCAGCAACAGGCAGCATCTGATGGTACCGACAAGCTCTCACTTCCCTATGTTCCAGTAAAAAGCCTACACTAGACCATGTCAATTTTGTTGCTATGGAAACTAGCACGCCAGATGACATCATCAGGTGTCATTAAACCTGATTTGCTCAGGCATTCATCACCTAAGTCTTGATTCTTCTTGATGTCCATCTCTAACCAGCTTGTTCTGTTCAATGGTTTGGACTTTTTCCGTGTTTCCTAATTCATTCTAGTTGCTTTGCCTTCTCTAGATATTTATTCTCTGTCTGCCCTGATTTTGGTTCTGGTATGCTTCCTGATGCTAATTCTTGCCTACACATTCCTGGCTATTATTATGCCAACTACATGAAAATGCCTCAAAACACATGAAGACTACATGACGGCTTAAAATTTTGTATTATATGTGACCGATTCAAATGAATGTAACATACAGTTTTTCTTATAATGAAATCCAATCCAGCTCCATATGAAGTAAAAAATCCTTTATTGAATCGCTTGTCAGCTAAAAATGCTTGCTTGCATAATAGGTGCTGCGGTACATGTTGCAATTACATGTTTCGCTCCAAAAGATGAGCTTTGTCAAATTGCTAGGCCAATAGAAAGATAAACTGAAAAATAAAGAGCTAAAATAATGTGGTGGCATAAATATGCAATATGTACTATTGCTTTGAAGTACCCATTTGAATTTATGACAGCACTCAGTCTTTTTGGAGACTTTTATGTTAATTTGGAGGAATGTTTAGGGTCATTATTATGCTAAAAGGTGAAATTCCTTGTCATCTTCAGCTCTTTAGTAGAGATCTGAAGGTTTTGATGCAAAATTGAATGATATTTGGAACTGTTCATAATTTCCTCCACCCTGACTAATGCCCCAGTTCTAGGTGCTGAAAAACATCTTCAAATCACAATGCTGCCTCCACCATGTTTTACTCTGGTTATGATATTCTATTGGTGATGAGTAGAGTTGAGCGAAACAGGTCGGTCAGATTCAAAAATCGCTGACTTTCGCCAGTCGGGTTTCATGAAACGAAACCCGACCACAGTGTGCAGTGATTGCAGGCGCCTTTTTTCACCAATTAGCAAGGACATACACTGTGGGCAACGAGATGACGTGTGCAGCAGTGCCGCGCAGCTTTGATCAGCGCGGGATTCAAATCCCCCGTCAAAGGATTTTTAACCATTTAATAGATTAGGATTAATAATAGATAGTTGTCTAATTGACAACTCTCCATTGTTAAACTGGCTTAATATCACCTTCCAATAGCAAGGTGGCCTTAACCCATTATTAACCCATTAGCCACAGCTACAGGGCAATGGGAATAGACGGGCTAAGTGCCAGAAAAGGCGCATCTAATAATAGATGTGCCTTTTCTGGGGTGGCTGGGGGCAGATGTTAGTAGCCCGGGGGGGCCAAAAACAATAGTCCCTCTCAGGGCTACTAATATCTGTCTTCAGTCACTGGCTTTCCCTGTCTGGTGGAGAAAATACCGCGGGAGTCCACGCCTTTTTTTCTTAAAGAATTTACACATTTAATTAACACCTACATGAATGAAATTTTGCACACATGCACTCATGTAATTGTAAATTAAAACCATATATCAAACTACATGAAATGAAATGGTTTACTGTATGTAAACCATGTGTCATTTCATGTTGGATTCTGTAATGATTTTACAGAAGCCGGCAATTGAATTAGCGGCTATTCTGCTATGTAGAAGTGTAAGAACTATATATATATATACATTTATATATATATATACATATGATTATTTGCTTTTTAAAATGATGTGTACAGTTTTTTTTTTACAATGTTATTTTAACATGAATTTTTTACATAGAGAGAACTAACTTATATAAAACTTCATATTAAAATTGCATTGCATACGGATGGAAAACAGATGGTGCTATTAAGTCGCATACAAATTGCATGCCAATTGCATAGAATCGGACCGTTTTTTCCATCCAGAAAACGGACCGTTTTTTTTCTCTCAAATGAGTATGTACCCTATATGTGTGTCACAATGACATGTGTGTATATATATATATATATATATATATATAAATACACAAAAACGCAAGCAGTCATAAAAAGTCCCATAAAAAATAACTTTTATTAGTATATAAAATACACACAAATATACAGGTAAACGACATAGGAAGGGGATTAGGGAACGTATACCCACTGTCCGCAAATTAACACCAAGAGGGCCAGAGGGAACCGCTTAACAAAGCCACATGAAATATATTCATTACCAATGAACACAAGCAGTATCACAGTATTGTGTTACTGCCCAATATCAAAATAGAAGCCACTTACTGACTACAGGGTAAGTACCCAAAACAGAAAGTCAGTCACACCATATGGCAATGTAGAAACTATTAGCAAGTCTCAAACAACAGTGATCATCAGTCGGAAGCCTGATTGTAAGCAGTCAAAGAGGGAGGAGGAGGAGAGGTGGGAGGACAGTTCAAGATGGACATGCTGTTCAAAGTAGTTTTGAGGCATAAGGGAGAAGAGATATCGGGCGATAGCTAGACACAGAGGATGGGTCAAGGGAGGTCTTTTTGAGAATGAGTGTGATCGAGGCATGTTTGAAGGATGAAGGGAAGACCCCATTTGTAAGTGAGAGGTTGAAGAGGTGTGTTAAAGTAGGGGTGAAGACGGTGGCGAGGCTAGGGATGAGGTGGGATGGGAGCGGGTCAAGCATGCAAGTGGTGAGGTGTGATCTTGATAGGAGGGTGGAAAGCTGATCTTCTGTCAAGGTGGAGAAGTTGGTTTTGGAGGAAAAGGGTTGAGCAGCTAAGAGGGGCAATGGGGGCTGTGGGCCAAAGCTTTCTCTGATCGTATCGATCTTCTGCTTAAAGAAAGAGGCAAAGTCTTCAGCAGAAATGAGAGGAGAAGGAGGAGGTGCTGAGGGACAGAGTAGAGAATTGAAAGTGTTGAAGTGCTGTTTAGGGTTGTGAGACAGGGAGGATATGAGAGATGAGAAGTAAGTTTGCTTTGCAGCAGTGAGCGTGGACTTGAAGCTGGTGAGGGACTGCTTGTATGCGGTTAGGTGCTCGGCAGAGCGGGATTTTTTCCATCTCCGCTCAGCAACCCTGGAAGCCCGTCTCAGTTCTTTGGTGAGGCTGGTCAGCCAGGGCTGCTTGTTGATTGTACAAGTTTTGCTATGTGTGAGGGGGCAGCCGAATCAAGTGCTGCTGTTATTGTAGTGTTATAAAAGGTGGCAGCAGAATCTGTGTCATGAATTGAAGATATGTCTGTAAGAGGGAGGAGGGACTCAGAGAGCATTGGTAAATTTGAGGTGTTTGAGATTTCTGCGAGGGTGAGTGAGTTTGTGGAGTGGGGGTTGTGCACTAGAAGAGGAGAGAGAAGAGAACGTCAGTAGGTTGTGGTCAGACAGGGGAAGGGTGAGTTAGTGAGATTAGTAAGGGAACAGAGGCGGGTGAAGATAAGGTCGAGCATGTGACCATCTTTGTGAGTGGCCGAAGAGGACCATTGAGTGAGGCCAAAGGAGGCAGTGAGCGATAAAAGTTTAGAGGCCGCTGGGGTGGAAACATCAATGGGGATGTTGAAGTCACCCATGATGATAGTGGGGATGTCAACAGAGAGGAAATGGAGCAGCCAGGTGGTGAAGTGATCGAGAAAGGTGGAGATGGCAAGTTCTGGGGGGCGGTAGATGACAGCCAGCTAGAGGTTGGAGGAGGAGTAGATGCGGATGGAGTGCACCTCAAATGAGGGAATAGTAGCGGAGGGGGGTAGTGGAATAATATCTTTATTATACGCTCAGATCCAAGCGACGCCCTCGATCTCCTGTAATAAAACGTAAAAAAATAAAACTACCGTATACTCCCTGTCCGACGCAGTCCAATTAGTAACGAATGTCCCACGACGGTCTCCCCTATAGAACAGTGACATCAGGTGATGCCACTGCTCTGTAGGGCCTCCCAGTGATGCACTGACAGGAGACAATGACTCCTGCAGTACATCACTGAGTTCATTCTCTCACTTTATGGCAATGCTGCGTGGGAATTTTCTCACCCAGCATTGCCAGTGAGAGAATGAACGGAAGTGACATCATTCTCTCCCGGCGTCTGAGTGATACACACAGCAGAGGTGTCAGTGCATTGCAGGGGTGGTGTAGAGCGCTGACATCACCCGATGTCAACGTTCTATGCCGGAGATCGTTGTGGGACACTCGTTATTATCTGGACTACGGCGGACAGGTGATGTATAGGTTGCTTTATTATTTTATTTTTATTACAGGAGACGATGACATCGGGCAATAGGTGATTGGTGAGTATGTACTCTATGTTATGTGTTGTATGTTATGTGTATGTTCTGTATGTTATTTGTTATATGTATGTTCTGTATGTTATGTGTTGTATGTTATATGTATGTTCTGTATGTTATGTGTTGTATGTTATAAGTATGTTATGTGTTGTATGTTACATGTATGTACTGTATGTTATGTGTTAGATGTTATATGTATGTTACGTGTTGTATGTTATATGTATGTACTGTATGTTATTTGTTATATGTATGTTATGTGTTGTATGTTATATGTATGTACTGTATGTTATTTGTTATATGTATGTTATGTGTTGTATGTTATATGTACAGTACACACCAAAAGTTTGGACACACCTTCTCATTCAAAGATTTTTCCGTATTTTCATGACTATGAAAATTGTAGAATCACACTGAAGGCATCAAAACTATGAATTAACACATGTAGAATTATACATTACACTTTACAAAAAAGTGTGAAACAACTGAAAATATGTCTTATATTCTAGGTTCTTCAAAGTAGCCACCTTTTGCTTTGATTACTGCTTTGCACGAAGAAAAGGTGAACGGATGGACTCTACATGCCTGGTTCCCACCGTGAAGCATGGAGGAGGTGGTGTGATGGTGTGGAGGGTGCTTTGCTGGTGACACTGTTGGGGATTTATTCAAAATTGAAGCGGTGAGCGGTCCAGCTCACCCCAAACCATCTCGATTGGGTTCAGGTCTGGTGATTGTGGATGCCAGGTCATCTGGCGTAGCACCCCAACACTCTCCTTCTTGGTCAAATAGCCCTTACACAGTCTGGAGGTGTGTTTGGGGTCATTGTCCTGTTGAAAAATAAATGATGGTCCAACTAAACGCAAACCGGATGGAATAGCATGCTGCTGCAAGATGCTGTGGTAGCCATTCTGGTTCAGTATGCCTTCAATTTTGAATAAATCTCCAACAGTGTCACCAGCAAAGCACCCCCACATCTTCACACCACTTCCTCCATGCTTCACGGTGGGAACCAGGCATGTAGAGTCCATCCGTTCACCTTTTCTGTGTGCAAAGCAGTAATCAAAGCAAAAGGTGGCTACTTTGAAGATCCTAGAATATAAGACATATTTTCAGTTGTTTCACACTTTTTTGTTAAGTGTAATGTATAATTCCACATGTGTTAATTCATAGTTTTGATGCTTTCAGTGTGATTCTACAATTTTCATAGTCATAAAAATGCAGAAAAATCATTGAATGAGAAGGTGTGTCCAAACTTTTGGTCTGTACTGTATGTACTGTATGTTATGTGTTATATGTATGTTCTGTATGTTGTGTTATATGTATGCTCTGTATGTTATGTGTTATATGTTATATGTATGTTATGTGTTGAATGTTATATGTATGTTCTGTATGTTATGTGTTATTGTATGTTCTGTATGTTGTGTTATATGTATGCTCTGTATGTTATTGTGTTGTATGTTAATGTATGTTATGTGTTGATGTTATATGTATGTTCTGTATGTTTTTGTTATATGTGTTATGTGTTGTATGTTATATGTATGTTATGTGTTGTATGTTATATGTATGTTCTGTATGTTATGTGTTATATGTATGTTCTATATGTTGTGTTATAAGTATGTTCTGTATGTTATGTGTTATATGTATATTCTATGTTGTGTTATATGTATGTTCTGTATGTTATGTGTTATTGTATGCTCTGTATGTTATGTGTTGCATGTTATATGTACAGTACAGACCAAAAGTTTGGACACACCTTCTCATTTAAAGATTTTTCTGAATTTTCATGACTATGAAAATTGTAAATTCACACTGAAGGCATCAAAACTATGAATTAACACATCTGAAATTATATATTTAACAAAAAAGTTTTAACAACTGAAATTATGTCTTATATTCTAGGTTCTTCAAAGTAGCCACGTTTTGCTTTGATGTCTGCTTTGCACACGCTAGGCATTCTCTTGATGAGCTTCAAGAGGTAGTCACCGGGAATGGTTTTCACTTCACAGGTGTGCCCTGTCAGGTTTAATAAGTGGGATTTCTGGCCTTATATATGGGGTTGGGACCATCAGTTGTGTTGTGCAGAAGTCTGGTGGATACACAGTTGATACTCCTACTGAATAGACTGTTAGAATTTGTATTATGGCAAGAAAAAAAACAGCTAAGTAAAGAAAAATGAGTTACCATCATTACTATAAGAAATGAAGGTCAGTCAGTCCGAAAAATTGGGAAAACTTTGAAAGTGTCCCCAAGTGCAGTTGCAAAAACCATCAAGCGCTACAAAGAAACTGGCTCACATGAGGACCGCCCCAGGAAAGGAAGACCAAGAGTCACCTCAGCTTCTGAGGATAAGTTTATCCGAGTCACCAGCCTCAGAAATCGCAGGTTTACAGCAGCTCAGATTAGAGACCAGGTCAATGACACACAGAGTTGTAGCAGCAGACACATCTCTACAACAACTGCTAAGAGGAGACTTTGTGCAGCAGGCCTTCATGGTAAAATAGCTGCTAGGAAACCACTGCTAAGGACAGGCAACAAGCAGAAGAGACTTGTTTTGGCTAAAGAACACAAGGAATGGACATTAGACCACTGGAAATCTATGCTTTGGTCTGAAGAGTCCAAATTTGAGATCTTTGGTTCCAACCACCGTATCTTTGTGCGATGCAGGAAAGGTAAACGGATGGACTCCACATGCCTGGTTGCCACCGTGAAGCATGGAGAAGGAGGTGTGATAGTGTGGGGGTGCTTTGCTGGTGACACTGTTGGGGATTTATTTAAAATTGAAGGCATACTGAACCGGCATGGCTACCACAGCATCTTGCAGTGGCATGCTATTCATCGTTTGCGTTTAGTTGGACCATAATTTATTTTTCAACAGGAAAATGACCCCAAACAGACCTCCAGGCTATGTAAGGTCTATTTGACCAAGAAGGAGAGTGATGGGGTGCTACGCCAGATGACCTGGCCTCCACAGTCACCAGACCTGAACCCAATCGAGATGGTTTGGGGTGAGCTGGACCACAGAGTGAAGGCAAAAGGGCCAACAAGTGCTAAGAATCTCTGGGAACTCCTTCAAGATTGTTGGAAGACCATATCTGGTGACTACCTCTTGAAGCTCATCAAGAGAATGCCAAGAGTGTGCAAAGCAGTCATCAAAGCAAAAGGTGGCTACTTTGAAGAACCTAGAATATAAGACATAATTTCAGTTGTTACACACTTTTTTGTTAAATATATAATTCCACATGTGTTAATTCATAGATTTGATGCCTTAAGTGTGAATGTACAATTTTCATAGACATGAAAATACAGAAAAAATCTTTGACTGAGAAGGTGTGTCCAAACTTTTGGTCTGTACTCAGGGCCGCCGTCAGCACCCGGCATACCCGGGCAAGTGCCGGGGCCCTGAGCAGGCAGGGGGGCCCACTCGCCGTCGGGCACCCCGGCGCCCTTTAGCGGTGTCAGCGCCGCCACTGGGCCCCCCGCTTGCTCAGGGCCCCGGCAGCAGCCGGCGCAATACTTACCTCTCCCCGTGCCTCCGCTGCCGCAGCTTCGGGCTCCAGGGGGCGCCTGCGCCGGCGCTTCCTCTCTCACAGCAGCGCCGCTGAATGACGTCATCATTCAGCGGCCGGCTGTGGCAGAGAGTGCGCGGACGCCGGACAGGTGAGAGGTGTGTGTGTGTGTGTGTGTGCGCCTGCGTGTATGTGAGAGAGTGCTGCCTGCGGTGCAGTATGTGTGATGGTGGTGGGGGGAGGCAGTGATGGTGGTGAGGAGAGGCGGTGATGGTGGTGAGGAGAGGCAGTGATGGTGGTGAGGCGATGATGATGATGATGATGGGGAGGCAATGATAATGGGAAGGCAATGATGATGATGATATTAATGGGGAGGCAATGATAATGATGATGATGGGGAGGCAATGATAATGGGAAGGCAATGATGATGATGATATTAATGCGGAGGCAATGATAATGATGATGATGGGGAGGCAATGATAATGGGAAGGCAATGATGATGATGATATTAATGGGGAGGCAATGATAATGATGATGATGGGGAGGCAATGATAATGGGAAGGCAATGATGATGATGATGATATTAATGGGGAGGCAATGATAATGATGATGATGGGGAGGCAATGATAATGGGAAGCAATGATGATGTTGATATTAATGGGGAGGCAATGATGATGATGATGATGATATTAATGGGGAGGCAATTATGATGATAGGGAGGCAATGATGATGATGATGGGCAGGCAATGATGATGATGGGAAGGCAATGATGATGATAATGGGCAGGCAATGATGATGATAATGGGGAGTCTTTCCACAGCGCCCTTTCCTGAGCCGTAACAGTGCAGAACGCAGCACAGTGTAGAGGAGAGCTCCATATTTTGTATGGAGCATTATATGGGGACCAGTATCCTGTATGGAGCATTATATGTGGTCCAGTATTCTGTATGGAGCATTATATGGGGGATGGCGGGGTGACATCCTCAGGGGTGGGATTCAGCCGGTTCTCCCCGGTTCGATGGAACCGGTTGTTCAAAAAGCAGCCGGTTCCCGAACCGGGGAGAATGAGAGCGGCGATCCGGAACTATTTTGCACCTGGGAGTCGGCGGTTCCCTGTGCCGGCTGTCAAGCTGCAATGTCAGGATTCAGCTCTGCAGGTTCCAGCAGTCATCACATGGACACTTCACTCATGCCATTTTCATACTTATGGTCCTGTGACAACGAGCTTCTCCTCCTGCTTCTCTCAGTTTTTCACTGAACATTGAGAGCATTAGGGAGAGCAGCTCGTCGGTACATGACTAAGTGTGGAAATCGCATGTGTGCGGGGGGGGCGCGCCAAAACGAATTCTTGCCCCGGGTGCCAGAAAGCCTAGATACGCCTCTGGCCGCAACACACTGCCAGTCCCAGCCCCGCAGGACTGATCTCTGCAGTGCGGCGATTGGGTAGCGGCGCGCCGCGGCCATCTTCAGTCACGAGGAGGAGCTGAAGAGAGAGGAGAGAGCAGAGGCTGCGAGGCAGAGCTGCAGAGTCTCTGAGGTACTGTGTGTGTGAGCAGCTGCCTGAGCTGCGGCGCTACCTGGGGCTGGCCTGGCCTGAAGACTATTTGGGCAGTGTGTGCTAAGTTCTATTTGGGTAGTGAGTGTAGTATGTCACTGTATTATTTGGGGCTGGGCAGTGGGCCCTCAGCACTGTATGACAGTGTGAGCAGCTGCCTGAGCTGCAGCGCTGCCTGGGGCTGGCCTGGCCTGGAGACTATTTGGGCAGTATGTGCTATTTGGGCAGTATGTCACTGTATTATTTGGGCACTGTATGAGGTATTATATGAGCACTATGTGATGATATTATTTGGGCACTGTATTGTTTGAGCATTATGTGACGGTATTATTTGGGCACTCTGTGACTGTATTATTTGGGCACTGTATTATTTAGGCACATTCAGTGCCAGGAGCCCTTCCTTCTTGCCTGCGTCTCCTTAGCTGCTGCAAAACCTCATTTTAAAGAGGGAAGGGAAAGGGAGAGTGGAGTGGTTTTTGTGAAGCTATGAGGGGCTGCCTTGCTTCTGCAGAACCTTTTTTGCCTAAAACCTTTTATGTGGAAAAAATTAATCACACACTGGATCCTGCAGTTCCTCCAGGACTACAAGTCCCAGCAGAACGTGGGAGCAGTGATGTAATCCTTCAGCCTCTGACTAGCTATACCTCCCCCCTTCTT
The DNA here is from genome assembly GCA_033576555.1 of Oophaga sylvatica. Lineage (NCBI taxonomy): Eukaryota > Metazoa > Chordata > Amphibia > Anura > Dendrobatidae > Oophaga > Oophaga sylvatica. The sequence continues at coordinate 6,356 of JARQOD010009160.1, read as the reverse complement.
TAAAAAGAGGTTCTGCAGCTGCGGAGGGAACATATATGTATGAATCACAACCCAGCTGCTGCAGAACCTCTTGAGGGAATCCCATTCCGCAGGCTTCGGGGGTGTGCTTCAAAAATGGGTGTGGCTTAAAATGGGTGTGGCTTAAAATGGGTGTGGTTTACCGACGCACAAACACATAACCTGTTGTTAAAAATTTGAATCCCTCCCCTGGACATCCTGCATGGGGTATTATATGGGTGATGAGGGGGAGACTATGTGGTGCCCATAATATTGTATGGAGGACTGTACTGTCCAGTCTGTACTGTGCGCTGTGAGGATTTGGGGTTTTTGAGCTATTGTACAATTTACAATAGGTCATCAGTCATGTAATGGAAGAAGGAAGTATGTTGGCATTGTACTGTACCTATATTTCTCTGCTGTATCTGTGCATCATGAATCGTGGTCTGTGTTAAAGGGGCCCACTGAGACTCTTTCACCCGGGGCCATGAAAAACATGGAGACGGCCCTGTCTGTACTGTATGCTACGTGTTGTATGTTATATGTGTGTACTGTATGTTATGTGTTATATGTATGTTATGTGTTGTATGTTATATTATGTAATGTATGTTATGTGTTATATGTATGTTCTGTATGTAATGTGTTGTATGTTATATTATGTTATGTGATGTATGTTATATGTATGTTATGTGTCATATGTTATATGTATGTACTGTATGTTATGTGTTATATGTATGTTATGTGTTGTATGTTATATGTATGTTATGTGTTGTATGTTGTATGTATGTACTGTATGTTATGTGTTATATGTATGCTCTGTATGTTATGTGTTATATGTATGTTCTGTATGTTATTGTGTTGTATGTTTATGTATGTTGTATTATATGTTGTATTGTTTATTTATGTATGTTACGTGTTGCATGTTATGTGTTGTATGTATGTACTGTATGTTATGTGTTTGTATTATGTTATGTTATGTGTTATTGTATGTTATATGTATATACTGTATGTTATGTGTTATATGTATGTTCTGCATGTTATGTGTTGTATGTTATATGTATGTTATGTGTTATATGTATGTTATGTGTTATATGTTATTTGTATGTTATGTGTTATATATATGCTCTGTATGTTATGTGTTATATGTCTGTTCTGTATGTTATGTGTTGTATATTATATGTATGTTATGTGTTGTATGTTATATGTATGTACTGTATGTTATGTGTTATATGTATGTTCTGTATGTTATGTTATATGTAGTTCTGCATGTTATGTGTTGTATGTTATATGTATGTTCTGTGTTATATGTTGTATGTTCTGTATGTTGTGTATGTAATGTATGTTTTTTTTACATTCAACACATTACCCGGATGATGGGACTACTACTGTCCCATCATTGGCTAATGTGTCACTCACTGACAGTGTAGCAGGCATAGCTGGATGGGACTTGTAGTCCCATCGGACGATGCCTGCATACACACACACATAACACACACACACATAGCAAAGCTGGGGGGCACCGCTCAGCCAATGACGGGGGATTTGAATCTCGCGCCGCTCATTGGCTGAGCCGCCCGCCGGCTCTGCCAATGAGCGGTGCCGCACGGCGGGGGATTTGAATCCCGCGCAGCTCATTGGCTGAGCCGGCAGGCAGCTCAACAAAGAGTGGTGCCGGCGCTGTAGGTGTGTTTACTGTCTTCCACTCCCTGCCGACTTTGCTTCCCCATTGACTTGCATTGGGTTTCTGTTTCGGTCGACCCACCGACTTTTCCCGATAGTCGGCCGATTTCGCTCGACCCGACTTTTGCGAAAGTCGGGTTTCATGAAACCCGACTCGACCCGAAAAAGGGAAAGTCGCTCATCTCTAGTGATGAGCAGTATTGACTTTGTGCAATACCTTTGCAATTATGGCCAAAAAGGTCAATCTTGATCTCCTCAGAACACAACACATTTTTCAACATGCTATTTAACAGATATGATGTACGTTTTGGCAAACCATAGCCACACTTGCATGTTTTTTTGTAAGAAAAGGCTTCCTTTTTGCCAACCTACCCCACAGGCCAGACATATGAAGATTACAGGAGATTGTTGGCACATTCAGTGTACAACTAGTACTTGCCAGAAATTCCTGCAGTTCCTTTAATGTTGCTTTAGGCTTCTTGGCAGCCTCAATAACCAATTTTCTTCTCTTTTCATCCATTTTTGAGGAACATCCAGTCCTAGGAAATGTCACTGTTGTGCTAAATTTAAGCTACTGCTTGCTGAATGTCTTCACAGTGTCCCTTGTGACATTAAAGGCAGAGAAAATTCTGAAATGATTCTTCTTGGTATGATTTGTTTACATGACAAATATCTGGCATTTTAATAGAGGTGTGTAGACTTTTATATCCACTGTATATAAACTGGCTATAAGATTTTACAAGCTGTAGGAATTTAGATTTACAGTGGAGGAATTTCTTGTTTCAGCAAAGTAGTTCCTACCAACTAGTGATATTAAGATTATGCAGTGCCTGCTGCTATTAATCCTATCTACAGCATTGAGCGTTACGTAAGTGATCTCTCAAGCATTTGTAAAGGACAGCTAGTTACAGCTTTCTACTCATTACTGTTTATTCACATCTCTGCATATGTCGTATTCCTTTTACCATCTCTCTAATAATTGGAAGAGAAATGTGACTTATAAGAAAATGTGAAGAAATAATGAGAGATAAATATATATCTGGTAAAAAAAATCCATCATTATATAAATAGATGGTCATGTGCAATGAATCTAATGAGAGAAAAAGGAAAAAAATGAAAGTCTGTTCAAAATTTATTTGTCAAAGGAAAATCATCAAAATTTAATATCGGACCAAAATTTAAAACATACAGTACTAGAACTAAATGTTGTGATTATTTACCACAATCATGACCATAACCTATTGTTCTTATTCAACTGATCAAACTCAATGTGTCTCAAACTTAAAGGGTAAATCTATTTTTTCTACTGTTTATACTAATGCCTCTTTCCCCTGTTAATCTTTAAGCTGATTAGTTACCGGAATTTGAAGATAGGTAGCAAAGTTATAACTACCATAATGGCCAAGAAGTTTGGCCTTCTAGCAAGGTCTACAAAATGTCTACAAAGGTCTTTTTAGTACTTCATGTACTTGTGTCTCCAAGTTTTTTCCTGCGCTGTACCATTACTCTGGAATACTTGGCCCTGAATAACTGTCTAAGGCTTGACACACATGGATTTATTAGAATTCCTTTTAATATCCTAGTATTTTGGATTCTGTGGAGTGCTACCATACTTGTGTGGGCCCTCTTTCACTTAGACGTATACATAGTTTTCTTTCAGTTCAATTTCTTCTTCTTTGTTAAGTGGTTTCACACATATGACATTCATGGTCCACGTATGGACCGCAAAGTCAGGATCAGCCAAGGGTCTCCTGATAGGATCTCAGCAGCCTCACAGGCATTTATTAGGTGGTTGAGTTCAGGCCATCACAGCTGTGGCCAGTCTGAACATTGTTGTCAGTACTTGCACTGTGAATGTCAGATGTCTAAAACTAGTATTATAAATAAAAAAGTGCTCCATTGGATGCCTCTTTATTGAGCTACTAGATGGTGGGCCCGATTCTAAAGCATCGGGTATTCTAGAATATGTATGTAGTTTATTTATGAAGATTTAAGAATAATGCAATTAATACACAGGATTTTCCAGGTAAAATATATACATTATCATTAAATGTATGCTGCTGGGGTGTATATAGAGGCTGCTGGATGTATATAGAGGCTGCTGCTGGGGTGTATATAGAGGCTGCTGGGCTGTATATAGAGGCTTCTGGAGTATATATAGAGGCTGCTGGGGTGTATATAGAGGCTGCTGGGGTGTATATAGAGGCTGCTGCTGGGGTGTATATAGAGACTTCTGGGCTGTATATAGAGGCTGCTGGGGTGTATATAGAGGCTTCTGGGGTGTATATAGAGGCTTCTGGGGTATATATAGAGGCTGCTTGGGTGTATATAGAGGCTTCTGGAGTATATATATAGGCTGCTGGGGTGTATGTAGAGGCTGCTGGGGAATATTATAGAGGCTGCTGGGGTGTATATAGAGGCTGCTGCTGGGGTGTATATAGAGGCTGCTGGGGTGTATATAGAGGCTGCTGGGGTGTGTATAGAGGCTTCTGGGCTGTATATAGAGGCTGCTGGGGTGTATATAGAGGCTGCTGGGGTGTAATATAGAGGCTTCTGGGGTGTATATAGAGGCTGCTGGGGTGTATATAGAGGCTTCTGGAGTATATATATAGGCTGCTGGGGTGTATATAGAGGCTACTGGGGTATATACAGAGGCTGCTGCTGCTGGGGTGTATATAGAGGCTGCTGCTGGGGTGTATATAGAGGCTTCTGGGCTGTATATAGAGGCTTCTGGGGTGTATATAGAGGCTTCTGGGCTGTATATAGAGGCTTCTGGGGTGTATATAGAGGCTGCAGGGGTGTGTATAGAGGCTGCAGGGGTGTGTATAGAGGCTGCTGTGGTGTATATAGAGGCTTCTGCTGCTGGGGTGTATATAGAGGCTGCTGGGGTGTTATAGAGGCTGCTGTGGTGTATATAGAGGCTTCTGCTGCTGGAGTGTATATAGAGGCTGCTGCTGGGGTTATATAGAAGCTGCTGCTCGTGTATTTGTGGAGGCTGCTAGCGCGCTGATCTCCCGAGGATAGCGGTGGCGTGCGTGGTTCAAATCCTGCGCCAATTCGTGGCCGGACTGCGCCTGTCGCTGATTGGTCGCGTCCGGCCGGGTGCGACCAATCAGCGACGCGGGATTTCCGTTACAGACAGCCAGAATTATACGATAGTAGATTCTAGGAGCATTGGTTCTAGGGAAAAAAATTGGAGGAGAACTATTGCAAGCACTAGATCTTATTTCCAACTGGACATTTGCTATGTAACTCATTAACCTTTTGTACTCTTGTATAGGCAGAGCTGGCAATTCTTCTACAATTAGGTGCAATGTGTATAAATCTTCACAATCTGCTCTCTCTCCTTGGAATTTGTTTTTGCTGTAAGGTCTCCTGAATATATGGAACCTATTTATTCTAATAGGTTACCAGTACCATTTACATGCAACACATATTTTATGATTCTGAACATGGGCTTGAACATTGGTGTTATCTAAACAAGTCAAAAAAGGTAAATGAAGAATATGGCAGATTTATGTAAAGCAGCTAACAGGGCTATTTTCACACCATGTTAATTAACTGTGACAATAGGACAAGTTTGTATATAAGTAAAAGTCACAAATATACTGTGATCTACCCAGAGAGACTACGTACAAATACTTTAGGTATACTTCATATGTATGCATGTGACAGAAGTGTAAGATCTACCTGCTTTTATCCAAAATGGTAAGTCGATAGTAAAGTGCTCTTGTCTTGATAGTTTGGTGGAGCTGAAGCCACTTACAAGAATTCTGTAATGGACATAGATGCAGTGGTTTAGAAGAAGGTCATGTCAATTACTGGCTCTAATACAATCAGTGCTGCTTAGTGCTCCTGCAGATATACAGATTGGAGGAGAGATGCTCATTGACCAGACTGGCTTCCTGAAGTGACAGTCATTTTCAAGAGGAATTTGAGCAGCATTCCTAGAATTTTCAAGCAGCATCCCCTAGCATCTAGGTTGGGGGCTGTTTCCCCAGCATTCTAACTCTTTTTTGCCCTTCTTTAAAGTGCAACTGTCTCCCTGTATAGTATATATGATGTGAATTCTTTCTTTTTGAAGATATTGTGATCCGCCCCTCATATGTCTGTTTTAGTTATTTGTCCTGGAAACTTAAAATAAATTGACAAACGGGTTTTAGAAGTTGGGAGTATGACTCTACACATTTGGACTCTGTCAATCAGTACTGTTATTACAAGGCCACGTTCAACATTTCAGTATTTGGTCAGCATTTCACATCAGTGCTTGTAAGCCAAAACCAGGAGTGGGTGATAAATACAAAAGTGGTGACGTGTTTCTATTATACTTTTCCTCTGATTGTTCCACTCCTGGTTTTGGCTTACAAATACTGGGGTAAAATACTGATCAAATACTGAACGTGTGAACGTGGCTTTAATAGACTGAACAGCGGCACTACACACATGGTCAAATTGTTGGTACCCCTCATTTAAAAATTCTATGGAAGCATGGTTGAAAAGCAATGTCTGACTTTCATTTGTTCATTTTCATAGATTTTTGATTTATTATTACTTTTGTCAGATTCAAGTTATTTCGGTCACCATTGTGGGTTTTTCTGTCATTAAACGAGGGGTATCAACAATTTTGACCACATATGTAAATGACTGCCGATTCATAAACCTTTACATAGAGGACCACA